>KI423493.1:11883-22819 GCA_000473375.1 Anopheles culicifacies
CACTTTCCAGGACTGCTTTTCCGCACTGACGGCAGCATTTCGAGTTAATCCGGCTGGTGGTGTTTCTTTGAATTTTCCTTACATTTCCCGCCTTTAGGCAAGCATACGGGATGCGTGCGTATGTGTGTGTGTGTGCTTGTGTGAAAACAAAGCAAAATGGAAAGGCAAAGGTGCTTATTACACACAAGCTCAACTTCCCCCCTGATGGGGGATTATGGGAGCGACCGAAAGCAATCTGCTGAGGAACGATGGAGGCGCCTGGTGGCTCAAGAATTTAGGCTCACGTAAAAGTACGCCAGCGCGTACGGGTACTGTGTGCATGGACCAGAACTACAAAGCACTTTTGTCGCGCGTGTAGAGGAAAAAAGTAAGAAAAATAATACAAGCCGATAAGAAAATGTGGAAAAAAGCTTATACAGCAAGCGCTTTAACGTTCTGTATCAAAGGAAGTGGGTGTGTGTGTTTATTTTTGTTTTTTTCTTTTGCTTCTTCTTCCATTTAATTCCCAAATCAGATGAGTGCTTGGCGGGGATTGGTTTGAGTTCGCACACCCACACTGTAATCAACAGTTTACTAAATCAATGCCAGTGCGTACAATTCCTACAACCATGAGTTCTGGTCTGTTGCTTCGTTTGTGTGTTCGTTGTTTTCGGCTGATGTCGACAGATTTTCGGACCGAGACCTTCCAAACCGGCAGGAAAACCTACTTGAGCCGGCGATTAACGCGGCTAGCCGGTTTGTGAAACTATAATGAAAAAATAACACTTCACTTTGGGTTCCGTTTCTTGCCCGGTACGTTCGCGATTGTCTCGCTTCGATTGGCCACGCTAGCAACGTCGGTTAGTCGGATGAAGTCGGATGACGGAAAATTAAAACCAATGTCTCGAATAAATCATAAACACACTCTAATTAATCAGCTCCAGCGAAAGAGAGCGAGCGTGAGAACGAGGGAGAACAAAAAATCATGGAAAACATTTACCCCCCAGGGACGATGGAATTTCGTGGACGAATGAAGCTTGATTGTTTTCACTTTTCCACACTGGGTTTTCCACGTTCTTGATTCGGAAACACGGCATCGTACCGGCTGCCAGCGAGACTGGGATGAAAGCGTGCTACTAATTTAATTCCCCCCAGTCGATCGCTTCCCCGCGTCAGTATGCCCACCGACAACACACAGATTCCGTCTCAGATTGGTCTCTTTAATTACCGCTCGCTGTACGGGGTGCCGCGGGCATCTTGGCCGGGTGCTTGAGTGCGCTCTCATGTGGATTTATGAAGATTAAACATGAAGCATAACACAACAACAAGAAGCTTCGAGCTTAAGGCTGGCGGATGGATATTTGTGATAACGATACGCCCGGATCGCTCGAGCCAAATTGACAGCTGTTTTGCATAGTCGGCACAGTGGTTTTTGGGGGCGTATATTGAACGCTTTCCGAGGAGCCAGTTGGTCATTTACGGAATGCTTTCGCACCGTTCGGTCGGTGGGAGTTGAAGATGAGTGATTTATTTGCCACCCGACGCGCTGCTGACTAATCAACCGCAGCCGAAAGCGAGCTGTCCACCAAATGGATGGGTGCGGTTTTGGTTGTGGCGATGAATGAATACTTGTAGCGCGCTAGTAGTTTTAATTGTTAGAATTTATAGAAGGGTTAGAAGAATCGAGAAACAAAGCTGAAGTTATATCATTAATTGTTTTGTTTTATAATGAATTTAAAAGTTTGACTAAAGGTTAGAATGCACACAATACTTGGTATTGTCAGTCATTGCATACCTCACAGGCGTACGAGATTTTCTATGAACGGAATGTTTTTTGTACAACCGTAGTAAAATTGTAGTTCATTCTCAATTTTAGAAATCAGGTTACGCAACGAATATTATTATCCATTGCTTATGTACGAATTGATTCATTATTTTGTTTATTGATCGATTTTTTCAACTTTTATGAATCGCACAGTGTGTGTTTCTCGCTTACTTAAAATTTTTAGAGCAATGGTACGCTAGGCGTTTTTCATCACATCGAATTTATACGCCTGCAACGTATGCAATTGCTTAATTTTTAATGTGCGATGGGTGCTTTCTTTGTTTTACCAAAATTTAAATTTCAACATTTCAAAAATAAAATGAAGGAAAAATACCAAACAAAAACACAGCATTAAAAAAGACATTGAACTGAAGCCTGAAAACAAAAGAAGCAACACAAAAATGGCAATTGCAATCCAGTAACGGATTCGAATTGCAAAACAAAAACCTGATAATACGTCCAATTGACATTCGATCCAATTGAAATAATGAAACCAATACATTACCCACCATCCGTTCCGTAAGCCTTTGAGCAATTGGTTTGAAATGAGCCAACCTGTCAACCTCGTGCAACCAACCCCAGTTGTGGGACAGTGGGAAACGATCAAACACAGACACAGTTGGGCAAATAAAAAAACACAAAAGTCCCGTCCTGGTGTGTGCATTTAAAGGAAACCGAACGAACTGCTCAATCATGCAGCAATCGCTCAATCATGCGGCACACTCGACGCCAAACGTTCTGCTTTTAGTGAAACAATTCAAACATTCGGCTGATCCGGGCCCGATCTCATTCAGCTGATTGGTTAATTGAAGCCAGCCGGCAACAATACGGCACAGCGTCCGACTACCCAGCTACTGTTGCTGGGAATGCCGGATGGCACGGGTGGGTTAATTGCAGGCGATGGAATTTTTATCGAACCGTTGCACCTCACCGACGTCTATCGGTGTGTTTATTGTTTCGTTTGATGCGTGTTAAAAATTGAAATTTAATTAACTGCAGTTGCTTACCGGCTGGGTATACGCACGACACTGCAATACTGCGGAATGATGGGTTTAAAGATCAATCGAAATAAAAAATAAAAAAAACGGAAATTAATCATAAACATCATGCGAAACGTGTTACGCCGACCATGAAGCGTGTGAAGTTTTTGGGCACTCTTAAATTGATTGAATAAATTAAACAAAAGCAAATTGAAAACCAGCAGAAAGGCTTTAAGGATAGATTGTGTTATCAAGTGTGGGAAATATTGCAAAGATGTTTTTTTAGAGCGGGCGTGGTTTTGAGGCAAATAAGACTCTAAAAAAAGGAAGATAAGCTGAAGCATAATAAGTACAGGTGAATATCATCTATAAGATATTCTACCCAATAATACAAGATCGACTTGTCCCATTAATCCAAGAAATAGCTGGAAACAGTCAGAGAGGGTCCTAAAACGGTAAAACAAGACCTCCACATCTACGATGACTAAGACAGTGAATTCTGTATGTTGGATGGCGTTGAAGCATTGAAATACTTGCGTAGTATAAACAACTCTTAAGGGTCTCTTAGCCAACAGGGCCCTCGGAGATTACGATCTGCGCCTGTCATTAAGAGATTAACTAGGGAAAGCCTTTATATTATGGTAGCTCTACAGTAGTCTTGATAACAAAACCTGTCCAATGCAGTGGACACACAGTTCAATAATCGCAATTCCGATGGAATCCAATATTCAACTTACTTGACTCAAAGGTTTCAACCGGCAATAATATTGAACATTAGACCAGCGCTAGGCAGAAAAACTTCTTCATTCGAAACTACAGTCACGACGGACGAATCTAGGAATAAATTAGTATAGTTCCAATGCCTTCATACACCTCTGACTCAAGATCTCTGTCGTGGTTGCAAATATTTGTTTTGCTTTTTGGTTCCGAGGTTTTGACTTCATATGAGAGCTCTACAAGTTGTAAAAAAAATGCTTCAGTTGAATGAATGAGAATCACAAAGTCATGTCATGCGAGACACACAGGACGACCCTATTCGTGAAGTCTTTTTCGAAAGAAAAGGTGTGATACTCCCAAACTTAGCGGAAGTAATGGCGTTGATGGTGATAAGTGCTAAAGGAAACACAAAATTTATCATTCATAGAATCTTACCATTTGATGATTTGACGAATGCGAGGCTATTACATATTTATGCATCTTTCATTGCAAAGCCAATTGAAAATAGGCTATACATAAATCGTACAGCAATCAATACACGCTGTAATGGTTATAATGGGCTCAAACTCATCAAAAGCCAGTTGGTTTCCTTTGATATTAAGGCACTGCTTCCTTAAAACCACAAGCCATTTATCGATATTGGTATCGGCCAATGGTTGGTAATCGATTTAAGCTTTGCGTAGTTGTAGTTATATCTTCCCATGTTTGAACACAGGGGCTACACGTTTTCGAAAATCCATCCAAAAAACAATAGGCAACTTCTCCGATCAGTATGGAACCAACCAACCAACAATGTCAGAGGTCCTTTCCTTTGGACTATTTGATTAGAGGGAGTAGTGACGGAAGACGTGGTAAAGGAAAGGAAAACGCACAAAAGCACCCCTAAAAAGAACCCAAAAGCGACGGACGCCAAAACAACACCCGGTAAAAGGGCAT
Source organism: Anopheles culicifacies (assembly GCA_000473375.1). Lineage (NCBI taxonomy): Eukaryota > Metazoa > Arthropoda > Insecta > Diptera > Culicidae > Anopheles > Anopheles culicifacies. The sequence continues at coordinate 16,321 of KI423493.1, forward strand.
GGTTCCGAGGTTTGGACATAAAAATAAAATTTGATTTAATGTTTGATTATTTGATGGATGGCGTGTTGGTTGAAACGATTTCGACGAATTTTCGTGATCAAATTCCAACGGAACAAAAACAAAACCCCCCACACCGTTTGAGAAAGCGCAAGACGGACGGATAGCAACACAACTTGCAGCACCGTACAGAATATCAGATCAACAAATGGAAGTAACCGTTTATTGGTGTGAAATACACACTTTGATCCAGCTGAAACCAAAAAACCCACAATCCTTCGGTGTGCTGTGGGTGGCTTTTTGGGTCGCTGAAATAATAAACAGTGCGAGACGGGTTGTCGCCTCAGCCGGTGCCGTGGTTACTATTATCACAGGAAACATTAACGCTCCGAGGTGTTTTATCAACATTTAGCAATATTGACCAAATTACCGAACAAAGTTGTCGAGGCCGCAGGGAAACAAATCCAACCTACAGGTTTATCGAAGTTGGATAAGATTTGCTAAAGATCGTCGTAAAGATTTTCGCTATCGCTTGTAGCAATTATGTACTGCACACGAAATTTTCTCATTAAAAATCTCTGACACGGTGCTTTAAACGATCGATCGCAATGTTTTGTGATTTAAATTTATTATACCAACAAAAGGACATGCTTGTATGAAAAATGATAAATAAGAATATAAGATAGAAAATACACTCGTCTTCCTTAGCTTAAAGGCAAATTGTAAGAAATAAATTAAAATTTTAACAAAAATGCATAACTCATAATACAGTTGAGGCAAATACCACTGATAACTCATAGAAAACAATATCATTGCAGCACTATGAATAAAAATAGTATCCATTAGTTCCATTCAACAATTTGAAAATAACTTTACTGTGTTTAAAATACTGCGGATGAAAGGAAATATTAAAATTTATTTATTTGACGCATTGCTTGCATGAGTTTTCAAGAAAAATAAATTTTATAATAAAACATAAAAAACATAAAAAAGTCTTTTACTGAGCTGTTTGTAAAAATAAAACCCATTAAACATAACATTCCAAACTATCATAAAGCCTGGGGAATTAAAGAGGGATGAACAAAGGGGATAGAACAATGCAATACTAGTATTAAGTCAATAGATATAAGCTAAACGAATGTCTTCAAACGAATAGCAATATTTTTTCATTTATTATAAGCACTTCCCGGCGTCCTTCATCTATCCGGCGACGGTTATGAAGGACGAGCTTTTGGGAAGAAAAACCAATTTTTCGACAGAAATAAGCAATATCGCAAGACGGAGCTCTGCGAAAGGTTGGATTCGGATGCAGCCACATTGGGAAGTCAAAAAAACATCGTGTCCTTAAATCTTCAACGACTTACTACACTAGAGGAAAAAAAAACTTAATAATATCTGAGTCATGTTTAAAATAAGAGAACAAGAAAACAAAGTAAATAAACAAAAGATCCAAAATGCACAAAAAAAAACTTTCTTTTCACAAAATAAAACAGCAAACCGAATGAACAACACTTAATGCCTCAAGCTACTAGCAAAGCGAAGAGGAATATAAAAACGAAACAAAAAAAAAATCTCCATTCGCGCATCGCAAAACTGGCACTCACTATTTGTACTGCAGGCAATAAAACATAGCCCAATCGAACGAAGCGAGCGATCTTAATGGAAGCAATATGAAAAAAAGACACCCATACAGACAAACCTTCCCTAGAAACGAAGCGATCCCGTGCATTTCGCGTTGACGAGATCATACGATTAGCTAATGAATAAATCCAATAAAAATTGCTCCATTCATCCGTTCACCGACCGCAAACAGTGGCGGCCGCGTGGCAAACATTTGCGATAATTACGATTTTATAAATATTTATCAACCAATTCTGCCGTGGTGATCAACCTCACACAAGGGCAGGCAGGCTAGGAGGTTTGGAGTATTTAACAACCCTCCAAATCGTGGCAGTATGGCCTGTCTTGGCGTACGAAAACCATCCATCAGCAAGCTCGAAACGAGCAGATCAACCCCAACCCAACGCGACCCAGTCGCGAGCAGTCAAATAAACCAATTAATCGTCCCATTCCGTGGCTAAACGGACTCCCTGAGAGCTCCCTTTTTTATGATGTCGCGTGTATTGGCTGGGGCTAGTGATGAGCTCGGTTGGTCGGTCATATCCTTTTTGGCCAGATCAAGCATAACGAAAATCGGGCGGAGCACACAGCAAATTAGTGCCATAATCAGGAGTTATAATTCATAAATTTTACAAATGGCGAGGATTACACTGCTCAGCAAGGAGAGCAATTCTTTTTCTTCTTCCATCTTACTTTTTACTCCATCACAACTATCATCCCCCTTTTGTGCCATTCGTTCGATCGTTAAACGAGATGACAACTAACAATTTCATGCGATAGTTAGCGGAGTTTATGTAGCGCAAAGGAAAAAAAAAACAACTGCCCGGAGGGTTTATGCTTTTATTGCTAATCCGTTGCCATACACGGCCTAAGGGCTTGTGATTAAGGCATTTGCTACGCAAATGTAAATGTTTTAGCTTCCCTAATTTATGCCTTTGCTCCTTAGTATCCCAAAGGAATGGGACGAAATTGGTGTTAACTCGATATTTGCCTAGAAACCTAGCGCTGGGCCATGACTCAGTTTTATTTTATCACAAGTCACAAAATACAGTCTTGTTTCCTTAGGCAATCAAACAATTGCTATCGTTTCTAGAGCAATGCAAGAATAAAAAAAATTGTAAAGCAATTCATTAACTGTTTGACATCTTCTTTACCGCTGACAAAGATGCAACTACTTCCTCGCAAATTACTCACAATTGCAATTTGGCCTAATCGTGCTAATTAGCTGTGTGCAGTTGATTGCATTCTGGCCTCCATCAGATCCCCCCTTCTAGTTATGGTGTTTCATTTTTTATCACTCCACAGAGCCTCATGTTCCATGCTCATTTGTATTATTGACTGTGTGATCTGTCCTAATGACCACTCCTGCCCGGTTAGATGACCTCACTAGAAGGCGTTGCCAGCGTTTTAATTATACCGATCAGTTAATCGCTCCAAAGCACAATCATACACCGTATTAGGATTTTATGGCACCCAATCAAGCGCAAAACGTGTTCTGCGAGCCGTAGTGGCGATGCTGCAACCCTCACCGGCCAAGGGTGTTATGTTTTGCGAGCGAAAACATAATTATCACAGTTCACAATTGATTAAAGAACGTTCAATGGCCGTGACGGCGTTTCTTCGACCGAGAATTAGCTTCCCTTTTGCAAGAAGGTACCATTTTCGACCGATTGCTGGACAGGATAATTTCGCTAATGATAGTGTCCACCGTGTTATTTAGCCATTTTCAACCTGATGGATCGTTTATGTAGAGGCTGCCACGGCACGTGTGTGACAGCAGTTTACAATTTTAATCGCTTGGTGAAGCAGTTTCGTGTGCAAAGGGACACATGACGCTTCATGGACACGTGAAGCGCTTGCATTATAGATCGGTGTTCTGATTGCATATCATTGCATACCGGGTGGACAGTTTCCACAACGATACATTTCGCGTTGGATGTAATGGGCATAATTACTATATGAACAGAAATTGAGTTTGTTAAGATTTGTTTTATATCATGAGAATTAGATACATGCATCGTACATTGAGTCTTTTTATTTAATCATATATTTCTTCGTATTATATTGCAATATAATCCATTTTAAGTTAGAACTAAAACATTGAAAACCCTTCTTACAAACAAATGAAAGTTATGCAATCCATTTGGTTTTTTTTTTTTCAAAATTTGATAATCAATCACTAATTTTAAATACTAATATTTTGAAAGGTTTTGAATTTTGTTTAAGCCCTAAGCAAGTTTTTCGCAATGACGGTGGTAAAATGGAAAATTAAAAAGATATGAAAAGTCGTAAGATTTTTTTTTTAATTCATGACAACAGTGCTTTTATCCATCTATTCGTGATTTTAAGTAAAGAAATCGTACACGCTGTAGTAACCATTTTTAAAACCCCAAAAAAGCTTAAACGGTTGATAAATAAAACAGAGAAACGTAGAAAGATAGCACAAAGCTAAAAACCCGAACCAAACAAAACACGAGATTTAAGAAATTTCAAAAGAATTAAAACAATACATTGTGATTTCATAACAAAAAAGCAATATTTAGGAACTTATCAGATTATGAAGAATAAAGCAAAACAAAGAAGAACGGAAACATTTTCACGAATTACAATAAAAATCTCATCACTCTTTAGGCATACTTTAAGGAAAACATGCAAACGAAAGCAATAAACGATTCAATTCGCAACGAAAACCCAAAACACATCAAACCCCGTAAGTCTGCATCCGTCCGATCCAACCTTTCGCTGTGCTGCTGTGCGGCAGTGAAACATAAAATGTCGAAGTATCGAAAAGCAATAAAACCATAGCATGTAAGTCAATCGTCCTCGTGTCGCAATACCCGACCGAACGAAAGCAATTAAGTAAGATAGTGCTTAGAGCAGCGAGTAGAAAGTGACGAATATGATTAGTGATAGACAATTTAGAAACACATACACATATAAAGCGATGAGGGTTAAAGGGGGTGATGTGTGTGGCAAGGTCTGTAAATACCCTTCTCAATCCTTGGCGCGTTCGTAACGATGGTGATGGTTGATAATAGCAAATGGATAAGATTTTAATGAGCAACAATATTCCACCGTTAGGGGCGGCCCATAATTCCGTGCAAAAGAGATAAATCAGAATTTTATTTCTTTTCACTTCGTTTATGAGTCACCCTGTACGGGGTACGCCGTGTATGGTAATTCATTCTCGTAGGCTCGTATTGTTTTTTGGTTCCTTTTTTCTTTTCTTTCGGTTGTTATGTGCATGCGTTGTTTTGTGTGCCATTTTACTGCCACTGTGTGACGTTGGATGTAGCGATTTTCCTGCTAATGAGTAGCGCTGGTAACGTTGATTGAGTGATCGTTTAGTGAAAATCCACTTCCACCGAAAGGGAATGGAATAAATCAGTGTTAGCATTTTCCGTTAGCGCAGCGAACATAAATTATTATGACGGAAAGCCCTTTGACAAAACCCTTCGTTGCGACGCATTGCCTGCGGGTTTGGTGCTGCCAAAGCTTCGTCGTGCTGATGTCCTTAGTGACAAGCCGGCAACGATACAGGCGATACACGCATGGAGTTTAGAGGTGGAGTGAAGCAGCAGGGGCATAAAATTAATAATCAAAGGCATTGTTCTAATATTTGCAATGTTGCTCATCGTTTAGTTTGATGAATTTTTGATCGAGCCAGCAGCTCCACAAAGGCCCCCCAAACTCCATAATCGATCAACACTTAGGGATGGGTTCCGCTTCGACTGCAGTGGATGGAAAATTGGTTGACATTTGACACTGTTTTTCCTGTTTTTTTTTTTCGGTTAAATGGGGAAATCATAAAATTCTTCAAACATTTCACCATAAACCAGTTTTTGGGTGGGATTGGATATAATTTAATGCAACTGGCACTTCAGGGGGGTTTCTGCCGCACTGAGAAAATTATTGCCAAGACATCGTTGCTGTAGCTGCAGGGGGAATCGCATGATGAAAGCAGTTGCCGAGCTTCCCGTGAGCTCCCGACGTATTGTTCGCTGCAAATGACTTTCGTTCGACTTTTATTTCTGCTGACAAACATCACAAACAACACACACACACACTCTGGAATGGCGAAGTGACCCTCCACATACAGGACACACAGTGACAGCAATCTTACCGTATGTATGTCCTTCAACGCGCCGAATGTTGTTGTCAATGCTGCTACTTGCTTATGCTTATTGCTTATGATTACAATAAACATATTCATTTCCATAATTTATGCATTCAGTACCACCATCTCCTATTGTATGGGGAGGGGTGAAAGGGGGGTTGGGCACTGAGAAGCATTTTCTCATTTCCCGATATGGAATGCTTCGGAGGTTATTGTGTGTGTTTGTTTTTATTTTTGTCCCACGTCCGTCGTGATTAAATGAAGAAAAAAACAGACAAAAAGGTTTAAGAATTGGATAAAGAATTTGCGAAAGAGCATTGCTTTGGTGCAGGAGAAACTTTTCTTTTTTCTGGTCATGATTTGCCCGGGGGCCTAAATCTTAATCAGAGCAATACAACAATTCTCACGCTGCTGAGAGTGATCAAATTATGTGTGCGGGAATTTGGAGCGTTTAACGTGTAAGGATGTTCTTCCATGAAGTGACGAGGATTCCGTTCCTTCGTTGGAATGATCGAAGCGAGGTTCAAATAAAAAAAAATAGGTTTTTTCACCTACATTTTCTTGCTCTTTACCTTCTCAAGAGCAATCTTACTTTTCAATTTTCATTATTGCAATAATGAAATATACCTAACATATTTATCAGCATTTTCATCTTCAAACAACCGATGCAAAATGGCGTTATTGCATTAATATTTTGTTTTAATTTTTTGAAACGACATTTTACTCTTTAGCATCCACTAGTTTCTGTAAAATGTGAACCATTCT
>KI423494.1:12855-31282 GCA_000473375.1 Anopheles culicifacies
GGGGATAAAAGGAAAACCACCCACCAACTAACGCAACATTATGAAACTCTGATTGTATATGATTTCTTTTCTTTTGTACATGCCGAAAAATTGCACGAAAGGATGATGAATGCGATTGGTGGGAAATGCTACCACCTGGTTGGTGGTGTTGGGTGGTGATTGAATGGTAAGTTGCTTTATTGCTTACTCCAAACCAAACGACTAAGAATTTTCATTTGAGCCATCACATGGAAAAAGGTATTGTTTTGTTTATTGGACCCATGTATGGTTCACTAGTTTTTCATTGTTCTTTTTAAATACTGCTTTTTAGTAATATTACTCATCATAACAGATTGACGATGAATTATTCGATTCGTATTCTACAAAACTAAAGCGAATTAAATCATGGTCATAAATAAATTAAAAATTTTGCACCTACAAATCATAATTTTCCATTGGAAACATTGGACATTCAGAACTTTGAAGTTTAAAACAAATAAATAATTTATGTAATACATTAAAATAATAATTAGTTTTCGAAATTATTTTAATTTTTATCAACCAGTTTTGTGTTGTTTCATTACTTTAGAAAGCTTTAGTTGAACTGTTCGTTTTTATTTTCTAGTTTTCATAAACTTAATCCTCACATAAATTTGTTCATAGGCAACTGAGGATCTCACTAACTCTATTCTTTGGAAAGAGCGAGTGAGACTGCTCACGACGGAGGATTTTTATAATGAAGCAACTCACGTCTAAAATTCTTTCATATGAGGCATTCACGGCTGAGCATTTTAAAATGAGAAGCCGAAAACCTTGCGAAAGAGGCTCATGAATGACTCCCAAAATGAGGAGATATCATATTCATACACATACTCATCAGATGACACATTTTTCCACACAAAATCCCAAACGAATAAGATAAATATTAAATACCTCATGGATGTATTTCTAGTATCATGTACACTAGTGGCCGAATATTATCACATCGCATACATTGAAACAAACTCGCTTGCAATACTAAGTATCTCATCAGATAATTGAAAAACGTACTAAAATATTGTAAACTCACATTTATTGATCATTACATTGCACATTCGTCGACTTTTGCGTTTATTAAATAAAACATTGCAAAGCAAGCAACAACCATTCCCCTATTCTTCCAACGAGTTCAGATAACGCTTCTGGCGTTTCTGCAAATGTCCTTTAATATTTTGTTGCTGACTCCAAAAACTGATATTAACCTCCTAACTCCACCACAAAACCATCGACCATCATTTACAAGCAAACAGAAGCCCTCACATACACAACATCAAACACAAACTAGCAGCTCTGTGTAAATGTGAAGATGTTTAGCAGAAAAAAAAGAAGGAAAACCTGCATCAAAGCACGTTTCCGTTGCGTTCTCCAAATGTCACATCTGCATTCCAACTGCAATCACGGCTGCAACTGCTTTGCCATCGCTTGAGATGCCGCCTGTACCAAGCTCCCCTAGCGCACCCATGGTACCGGTGTTTGACGGTTTGACGGATGCAATAAACTTGCCTTCCGGATCAGTGATCGCTTTGATGTTGGGGCAAAAATTTAATTTTCGATCAACAGCAGTCGAGCAACAACGAAAAAAAAACGGCGTAAGCCCCAAACTGCAAAACCCTCTCCAATCACATCACCGTACAAAACCATGATACATTGAAGAGCATCGTCAGCGACATTACGGTGGCTTCCTGAAACTGTTGGCAACCACAAAACCGTGGTAGCGATTTCGTCCCCTGCAGGCAATGTGGGTAAAATCGGACGAGCGGCGGGAGCGATTGCAGCGGGTCAACTCGTGCAAACTGGAGCAATAACTAAAGTTGCGAATAATGCGCAATCCTGTACACCGTGTGCAAGTATACGCCGGTATAAATATTGAAACATTCTGCTCCATTCACATTTGATTCGGCTACAGAAATATACTACTGAAGCAAATGATTGCGTCAAACCCGTTACCCGGGACATGATATTTCGCTAGGGAGGATAACTTTAAATGTGCTAAACTTTTCTGCAACTTGTTTCCTCCTTTCTTTGGCCCTTCTGTTCTATGTGCGAAAATATACGATGAAAAGAAATAAAGCATTACGGGACTACAGCTAAAAACGCATGGTAAGGAAACCCACACACAGTGGTGCGTGCGAGCCAGCAGCATCCGCACCGTACGGAAGCGGAAATTGAAATTGATTTGAATATTTTATTCAAATATTTATCAGCTAAACGCGAAACAATTTTCCCGACCACCTCCTCCGCTCCGTGTGCATGCGTATGCGTGTGTGCGATTATCAAGTGCTCGATTTCGGAGTGCTAGTCGATGTACGCGGAAGGCAAACAGACAGCAAGCACCACAACGCACTAACAAATAAGATGGGGAAACGTACATAATCTCGACAGCCCGACAGCGAGAGATGATAGGCCACTGTGTGTAACAATGAAGCGGACGAACAGTTCCGCTACACGTTGGGTATTTGGTAGGTAAAAAAAATATTACGTTCTCTTTAGCTTTAAATTCTTATGAAATTTTAAAATTAAATTATAACATTTGAATTACAACACATGTCTAACACTTGTTTAGTACCTTTGTTTAATTCATTTTAAAACCATTAAAAATGATAAGTAGCCTTTCTGAAGATTTTACTATTGAAAACACTTGTTTATTAATATTACATATTAATCATTCAAATCTATGAACCACCAGGCGTCTCCATTTAGTCAATATTTCATTGGCGTATTTTGTTGTTGTTAATTGTGTTTCACTCAGTGTTTCTGAACTAAACAGTTTTTAAGTTCTCATAATTCAAAATTTGTATTGATGTTATTTTAAGAGCAGCATTTAATAAAAAAAAGCATGCTTTAATTTGTCTTTATCAATAGGCAGAAGACGTGTGCATTAAGTTGTTAAACATTCACTTTAATATGACATATAATTTGTTATTTTTATGATTTTTTAGTACAAAACTAATCGATTGGCCAAAACCAGCACTAAATTTCTCACTGTGCATAATATTCACGCTGGCGGCCAGTAAGGCAGATGCGGTACAACGTCACACAAGAATTATGCACAATCCTGACGGCACCAGATCATACCACCAACGCCAGGAAAAAGTCCTATGAGAAGAACGTAACGATCTCGCACGAAAAGACACCATCAGGCAAGGCATCCTCATCCAACAAGCGTCAACGAAGCACCAACCTTATAGTTTACCGGATAGTCATATTTTATCACGCCACGGTGTCGACTCGGCAACTTATCCAACATAACATGACACACTCGGTACGGGAAAAGCCTTCCCAAAAAAGGCTGTCGGCTGGTGTGCAAAAATCAATCACGAGAAGCCCAGCTATCAAGCAGCGGCACCCGGATAATGCCCGGAAGATGATGATTTCACGGTTCGGTGACGTGAGAAACTTTCAATATGGTGGTATTGCTTCCCTCGCTTAGAATGTTCGAAAACTCACAAAATCTCGCACAAAAAAAAAAAAAAAACAAACTCCTTCCAAAGCCAATCTACCTAACGTACGCAGTACATGCACAGTATACACCTTATCTTATTGAATTTTCTAACTCGCTCTAAAGGTCCTCCCAGATAGACACCAGATGACGAGGTGGATTGTAAAAAGGATTCAAAAATAGAAACAATATTGACCTTATCGTTATAATTGCCACGTTCGATTCGGCACGTTCTCTGGCTGAAAATCCCGTCAGGGAAAAAAGGAAGAAGAGAAAAAACAAACCTTTAGGGAGTCTTTTCAATTTTACATATCACATAACTCCCAACCGGACATATCCCATCAGGCCCCGAAATATCACCACACAAAGTTGGGGTGCTGTGATAAAATGTTGTAAAACTTCTGACCACTCATTTAGGTGTGTTGCTGTTGAACGGAAGTTCTCCATAGTCCAACAAAAAAAAAACACAAAGGGAGTGGTTGTTTTGGAAATCTTAAGATGTCCCGACATGATGATGCTACCAACATCCATACAATGTATTCAAACAGGCGAAAAAAAATCTTTTTTCAACCGAAACGAAGCACAAACAGCATCAACAACAACAACAAAACTCTACAAGCCCCGATTAAGTAAGGGAACGACTGGGATGAACTCGTGGGATGTAGCCCAAAAACTTCCCCAACAAATACGGGATCCCTAGGCAGCATCGAAGGAGCAGCCTGTTTGTCCGCCTTCTCCCCCTCACAAAACAACCCAAACACCGGAGCTGTCCGGTGTAGTAATTGTTTCGTCGAATTTGTTCCACTTCCTTTTGCATCCCTTTTTCAATTTCGGAACAAGCATGGCAAAACGGAAAGGATCGAGTGGAAGCGCACAGCCCAGAAGTACCCGGAGTTTTTTGGGAGCCAAAAGTTGCTACCCCGAAAAGTTTAGTATTTTTGGGAGATTGCTCCGGAGATCCTGCCGCCCGTTCTCGACAAAACTCAACAGGCCGTCACCATCGCTCGTCGTTTGTCTTTTCGTCTCGTTCCCGCTGGAGTTTGCTAGAACCACCACCAGCAACAGCAACAGTGGTAGCAGTAGCTTTGATTACAGCATAAAAAGTTTGCCAAATTAAATAGATAAAATCCGCTCCATTCCGCTTCGTTTACTCCTTAGAGAGTTGAAATTCCCCCACTGCCCGGGTTGTGCTGTTCCCGGTGTATGCTGACCGTTGGTAAGAAGCTTTTCTTTATTTCTTTGGCGTACCCGATGCTCAGCGTACCGGGCATAACTCTTCAAGTTCGGGATGGCGTATCTGCCATGTGAGATGTTTCCATCCAATTAACTACTAACATGCGGCAGATTGTTTTAAAACTAGTTGCCAAACGCTGCGCTGTGGTGTGGAGGAAGAGCCGGGGAATAAAACATTCGGGACTTTTATGCGAATGTATGGACAGGAAAGTAGCGATTGATTTACAATAATGTCCATTTTATAGTACTTTCAACAATGTAGACGCACATAGAATTATACCAGACATGATGGTCATCTTAATCATTTCACTGTTTTCGAGGGTCTTGGACATCCGCTGAATGCTTGACCCTTATTCTGATACAATGCCACTCTTTTCTGTGGATGATTCCATCTGCGATTCAATTTATTGCCGTCCTGAAAAAGGATGCTCGGTATGCATTTTTCAATCGTTTTTGGACGTCACGTTAAGTGGCCACCATTAAAGGGTAATTAGAAGAGAATGCTTTTTCAGAAGGTTTTATTGATAACAAAAATTCAGGAATCCTTGTTTCAAATGAGACTATTGCCATCTCTTTAATCTATTGTAAATAATTAAGTGTCTCTATCCCACTCTATGTGTGTGTAAACTGACGAAGAATAGAATCAGATATCGATTGTAATTTCTCATTGTAACCAAATCAGCCACACTCGATTCTCGAAGCATTTACAGAGCTTTCCAATTTTCCATTCATAAATCACGATAAACGTTACTCTATTCCGACTCAATATTTACAGCAATCATCACCATTTCACATACACCTGCATCAAATCCTCGAAAGTACGTGGCCTAACAATTTAATCTTCAAACAGCAGAAGAAAACGTTCCCCTTTCAGTAATCGCACACCATAGAAAACAGTCGTTGAGTTCCAAAATCGATCCCCGAAAAACGCCTAAACTTCCCTTCGCGTTACAGCACATACATAAACATTTATCGACCATCGGGGCCGAAAACTTATAAGCTCGTACCCGAAAACCGCGAAAGTCACCGAGCGACCATTTGACACCGTGTCCCACGTACTCACCCTCCCAATGAGTGGATTTCGAATGCAATCACAATGTGCGCAACTGGCCAGTACGGCGAGCAACGGCTACCCAGTAATCACCAATGAAAATTTATGTCAGCTCCAGCAGCGAGCATAATTTCCAGCTCAGAAAATGCCCGGCCCTGGTTGCGATACGATGGACCTCCCGCCGTAGCACTGCAACGACGACGATCGTCCGTTTCGAGTGCCGTGGCAGAAGCACACTCAATCTCGGGGGCCACTCACGGCTGCAGGGCTGTAATTTCTATTCATGGACTAAATAAATCCTAACACTAGGCGACACCCGCCTTTATCCGTGTGAGGGTGGATAGAGAGAAAATCGTTCGGGGTACGTTACGGTCGAACAGTCGAACCGGAACACCAACATCGTACGTACTCCGCTGTGTTTAAAGGGTTATCCAGGAGGGAGGCACAATTCGGATGGGATTTTTTTAACTTGCCTCTAGACTGAACGGCATAAGTGCTTTTCGGGTGCGAAAGGATTCATCCAGATACGCACAAACACGCATAGGAAGAATGGTCGAGCCGACTATTTGGAAAGCCACCCATAAACCGGACACCACACACACATGCATACATGCTGCCTTCTATTTATGGTCGATAAATTTTCCCCTCATTGTTGGACAGTGTGCTTAAAATTTAATTAAAATTTAATTTAAACAATAAAACCAACCTTTGCCCTGGTGCGCAACCGTACCATTCCTTGTGCTTGCTTGCGTACCATCCCTTTTGACCAGCAGGCTCCTGATACAGCGGGTAACGGCTTCATTTCATTTATTCGATCGTCCACAACTCGATCAACACCACCTCCGTAATTGTGTTCATGGTGTTCATAGGTACGGTACCGAACTGGTGTGTCCGATCGAACAGTGCACGTTAATGCAACCAACTCATCCAAAGCCCAATGTAAATCAATACCCAATATAACGCATCGGCACGGCATCGACCTACCGGCCACGTCAATTTCGGTACGCTCACGGAAGCGCGCGAAATGGCTGAAACTTTAAGTGAGTTCGTGTCATTACCCACTACCAGCCGGCTACGCAAAAAGGGATACGATTCGAATTCGATCATCGCCGCCACCACCGTCTGTGAGAGTGAGTGTTGACAATCGAATCGATCGATTTGTCCATGTTTGGCAAACCATTCGCTTCTGGTGCAGTCCCAACACCGGGCACAAGACTGGGCGATGAGGCAGAAATTTGCAACGCGCCTGATTTTTGATTGCACTTGAGCACAAACGGGGCACGCCGGTTGGGGGGGTATGCGTGTCACTCCCACCGGTAAGGGAAATAGTGCAACCGTACCATTATTCGACCAATTGAATTAGCAATCGTACGAAACTAACGCGCTCGCACGGACAAATCAATGCTCGGACGCGGCCAGCCGGTGAACTGGAAGCAAAAACTTATTGACACAAAGGGCCCGCGGAACATGATGGAGGGTGAAATTGTGGTGGAAATTGGTTTCTAAGTACCGCCAGTGAAAGGGCCCTGTCGAATTTATGGTTGCCTTTGTGCCTCAAATGTCAAACAAATTGCATAAATTTAGGCGAGTTTTTTTTTCACGCAAAATAGAACCTTAATTAGCTATGGTTCAGAATCCAAAGCGCTATAGGAAAAAGCTTTCGAATGAATAAATGGGAAAAATTTACAAGATTTGAAAATTATTTAAAAATAAGAATGTTCACTTTCAGGCGTTAGGAGGAGAGAAAATATGATTCCAAATATTTAGCATTCTTATTTTAATACAAAAATTGTTCTAATTCTCAGTTTTTTATTGCCAGAAGTAGATGGTTCTGAGCATAAAACTAATCCCCAAAAATATGCATTCCACTCCTCGAAATATCAAATGCTCATGAAGTAAACATTATTAACACACTCGTGAAATAAAAAATAATTGATCTGCCCAAAAAAAAGGCAATCGCTTACATTTAGAAGTTTCAATCCATGAAAGTTTCACCAGCACGAGATTAAACGAGGTGATGCAATTCATTCATTCTGCACGCGAACTAAATGAGTGTAATGGAAAAAAAAACTCCACACATGCAGCGTAAAATAAATACGATTCATTTTCATTACGCAAAAAAGGAGCAACAAATTAGAAAACAATTTTCCACCCACCGAAAACGCAAATCAGTAAACGTGAACTACCGAAATAAATCATAAATAACCATTTCCCCCATTTACCGCTTCGGTGGGATTGATGCGAATCAAAACAAAGCAAATGAAAACCAACAAAAGGAAAGGGGAAAAACACCAAGCCAACTTGCAGCACACCTGCAGCACCTAGAACTTTTCCTCTCCTCCCGCGCACTCCCAATTCTGTGCAATAAAATCATCACCCGGCTGTGCAAACAACCGTGGCACCAATGTGCCGTAACGAGCTTTTCGTGACGGGGTAAAAACCGAACCATCCAATCGTTTGCTGCACCTTTGCCGCTTCTTCAGGTTGTCCTGGGCCCACGGTTTTAAATGTGTACATTCGGGTAGGGGTTTCCTTTTTTTTATTCGTTCCTGGCACACGGCACAATATGCAGGAAAACAGCAACAATTGACGACGGCAGCCACCACTAGGAGGCTAGGAGTTGGTTGACGACACGGTGATGAGAAGGGAAAATCATTAACACAACCCAACACTGACGTGGGTCTCTGGGTGTGATGAGGTGATGAACGATTTTCGGGTATCGGTCTGGCTCTCTCTCTCTTCTCTCTCGCCCTCCTTCTTTCTGTCTCTCGCAATACAAACCGATGAGATACAACTGGATGCACTCTGCAGTATGCGTGTGACTGCGGTAGAAATGCATGATTGCGTCCGCTGCTTAATCATCTATGAAACCACTAGCAAATCAATTGACAAAACAATAATCGAATGTTGTGTACACGGTTCCATCCTTTTGCCAACCGGTCCATCCCCAAAAAGAGAACCACACAAAATGCATACGCACACCAATACGGCACAGCAACACGATACTCAAGCGAAGTGGGATGCTTGAAGTATTTTGATTGTTTTTGGCATATTGCCTATACTGTTCGGCCACCCTTAACATAGGCGGCCGTTCCACTGTTTGATGAATGGATTTGGAAAATCCAACAATCTGTTCCATCCACTCGTGGGTTGCGTAGCAGAAATTAGTTCCAGATCGTACCAAACACCACCACCGACGGTGATGAATACAATTGACGGTGTAAGCCTCGGCAGCAATCGGGTTCAAGTGTTTATGAGCCTCACACCGAACCGGGTGCATTCTGTTGTTTTGATGGTCACCTGCTAAAAGCTGACCATACCATCCCGGCTAGATTCAGACGCACAGGAAGAGTTAATAACTCCAAGGGTAAATTCCACATAACCCTCTTCGAACCAACAATCCAAATGGTGAACGGTCGTCGGGATATCGTCGGCGAACCCGCTTTCAAAGTGGCTTACAAAACAAAAGGAAAATGGCTGCCGCTGACAACACGGAATCCTTGTTCTAGGATCGCATCTCACCTGAAGTGGCTTCGGACGGTACAGTCTTTCATTCCAGCCAGCTTTGCATATGCACTTGACGGGATATCACTCTTCGCTTCGGTACCGGTTGAACTAACAGCAGCAATAAAAACCAATTTCCCACACAGTTGTCAACAATTAGCTGTAATTGAATGGCAGCTGGTGGTATGCATTGAGGTACATTACAATCAATACGCTTGGACGGTGCACATTATCTAGCGGAACAAATCGATCCGGCAAATCCAATTATTGCATGATGAGGTGGAAGTAAGTAAAGTAATTAACATTTCAAAATCCGGACTAGTTAAACTTCAGACAAGTTGACGCTGAGAAGCTCACTTCTTCGCTCAAATTATGAGTTTTTATTTTGGAAAAAAATGCTCTTATTAATATTAATTGCTTAAACTGCAAATTCTATGTAAAATCTGTACTAATCTAATAAATTGGTGACGGCTCCCTTTACCAAGTGTTCCACATTTAAAATTTTGATTGAAAGACTCTTCCGTTTTTACTGTAAAGGACGTCTTAGAAGAATGTTCTTGAAGAATGTGAAGAAACTCATTTGCTCTACAAAACTTTAAAACAATGAGCAATAGGAACACAATCGCAAAATTCAATCATGCGTACGATGCAACATACGTTCAAACAAATGACACGTTTCGATGCCAATACATTCTTCTCGTGCGAACGGTGAATTACCAGCTCCTTGGCCACAGTACGAGTATCATCCGACGTCAGACCCTGACCAGTGCAGACCGAACGAGCCACGTGATTATGTGCCCACTGCCCCCCGGTGCTCCAGGATATGATGAAGTACTATAATATGCGCGTTGCTTCAGAAACGCACGCAAGCAAGATAACGAATGCTGACAGCATTTGCTGCTAGAAACCGGTTCCAGCAAGCAACAACAGAAGTAGAAGAAAAAAAAACACTAAAGAACACACAACAGTCCATTCCAAGTTCTCGGGGCTCGGGTGTCATCTTCGAAGCGTGTCAGTTCCTCTTTTTGCGTGCCCCCTGGCCGTGGTCCTGCACGCACCCGTAAGATTGCAGTACACGATAAACGGCCATTGCCGAGCAGGCCTTCGAGCGATCGTCTTCAAATGCGCCATCATCAACAGCGTTGTCACAACCACCTTGTCTACCTCGTCAATTTCAGATCCACCCCCTGGTATACGCATTCGTTTGGTAGACCACCTCCCCCTATGGGAGTGGGTGCTTTCAATTCGAAACGGTTTCCTTTTCTGCGTTGGTGTGTGGAAAAATTGTTCTGAAAACTCCTTTCCCATAGCGACCGGACTATATGTGCTCAACTATGGTGACCTCAAGAGCAGATGATAAATTACTTATTCTTCACACCCACTGTGGCCCCAACTCCACTCAACGGTCCGTCGCCTACGACCGCTCTTATCTCTTTCGTATCGCTCTCACCATACGTCCTACGCAACTCGTCCTCGTCCGACCAGTCCGTATAGAGAACCGACTGTCTTCGCATATAAATCCCACATTAGCCTTCGTCCTTACCGTACCAGGGTTGCTTCTCCTAATGCTTCTAGTTATCCCTTCGAACAGCAGTCGACAACTCGGAAACATTCCAACGGTCCAATATTCGGCGAGCACTGCATCATACCGGTCCACTACGTTCCGCTCCGCTCCTATGCGGTTTCCAGACACTAGAGACACACTCATTCGAGTTCCTGCGGTAGACACAATATTTTCTCTCCAAACAAAGTGCTGGCATCCTGTGTCCCTTCCTGTTTCTTCTCCTTTGCCATTCCTACAACGGACAGTTGAGACTACCAGTACCCTCAAAATACAATCAACTACGCCGAGTAGCATTGTTTGGCTGTGGAGAAAAAAGATGGTTTGGAAAGAATAGCGCACGAAACGATCGAGAGTAGCCTTTACCGGGCTTGGGATGACCGAACCGAATCGGTACCACATTTACCGAAAAGCAATGGAAGGAAAACCGCACGCTATAATAACAGAGGTTGCCTTCACTAGGGGGACGGAAGCAACAGCAATACCACAGCAGAAGAAGAAAAAAAAACGCCTTTCCTATCCGAAAGACGTATAAAAGGACTCACCGCCAACGAAATGAAAACGACACCGAAAAACCGATTGCGCACATACGCAAACATCCGGCCATCGGCAACGCAACTGGAGAGGAAGAGGAGGAAGAAACATGGGAGCAGGAAGGGTCCCGGATGTTCCGGTTTTTCACGCGTCTTTTTCTCCACGTGTGTCACGGTGGGTTAACCACTGAAACTGTCTCACTTTCTCTCTCTCGCACTCTCTACTTGCTCCGTTGCGTTTTCCTATGGGGCCTTTGTCGTGACCAATTTCTCTTTGGAAAGTTCCGGCTTTTCTTTTTCGCCGGTTGGATCACAAAAAACTGGATCCCAGCCCATATCAACGATGGAAAAGATAGCGAAGGCAATGGCAAAAAGAGGGAAAAATATTGTTAAGAGGGAAAATGTGCCCCACTCTCCGTGCGCCTTGCAGAAGGGTTACAATGCGAAACTATGCGAAACGATACTAAATTGTTTTCCAAACGATGAAAAATTGTGAATGGAAAAATAAAAGGTTGGCAAAGAAGGAAGTGAAGAAAACAGGAGAGCGCGGCTGTGAAAGGTCCTCTCAGCAGTTCGGTGGAACTCTGCTCAATTAACTTTATTGTGACGCTCTCCTATGAGCCAGGCCGGTTTTAGGGTTCCTTTAGACTTGGGGAGTTTATTTGTACCCGAACCTCTCCACGCAAGGTACTTATGGAAGTAAATGAAGCGTTCTTTTGAGATGTTGTGAAAGAGGGACATTCATATTGTTGCAATATCAGGCAGTCATTTTTGAATTGGTGTAATATCTTACACAACAGTAACCGATCACAAAGAAGAGAAAATAATATTGAGCTAAGTAGGAAAGTTTACCTATGCATCTAACATGGGAACTTCAATGATTTGTGTCAATAAGCAGTTCAGCTTATGGACTGGCTTCCATGTTGGAGCTGCAATTCTCCAATCCCTGTGTTTGAAGCTCCAGGTTCTCCAAAAGAATTGATGTGTTACTGGGGCTGGCATCAGATTTTGAACAGAAACGAAGGCTAAGGACATTTTAAATACAAAAAATAATACCAGTTTGTCATTTATTGATCTCCGCTCTCAAGAAAAATATATTCCCATATCTTCAGGTAATTGTATACGCATTGGCATAAAATAACATAAAAAAATCAGTTACATACGTAGGTGTTTTTGCCTCCCTCACTCGACTGGATTATTTTTCGTTAAAAAGTTTCATTTTAAATTAATAAACTCATGCTACATTGAACACGAACTCCATTACCGCTCTAGTTTGACTGTATCGTTCTATCACAACTCCATCATAAATCAATCCCACAAACTAGCTCTCGAGCGCTACAAAATACAAAACGCGCGCGCACACATACCGCACGCAACTCACCGAACGCCACCAAAACTACCAACTGTGACAGCTATACTTCCCCCAAGCAGCTCCGATAGTGCACGGACAAGATTAAGTGTTCCCGCATGACTTGGCAGTATAATTATGGGCCCACACTTGAGTCTCGCATTGGGGTATGCTTCTTTTTTTAGGTTGTATTACGCAGAGTGCTGCCTCATTCTATTTGAAACACCTTCTGCTTTTTTGTGTTGGGATGGTAAATCACCGTCCCTGTAGCCCCTAAAACTCGTATCGAGCCCGAGAAATTCTCTCGTGTAGTTTTTAAGCTTAAAGTTAGCGTACGCCTTTTTATCGCTTGCTGTTAAGAGGAGGCAAACAACCAGGATCCACCAAGCGTTATGGATCTAAAGTTGTGGTGGAACAATATTTCAACCTCATCGTTTGAAGTATAAAACGAGGAGACACAACGCTCGAGCGCTATCTTCACCCCGAACATCCCCGGCTCCCAGTCGGGGTTGTGATTTATGCGAAAACAGACACACATCAGGCCGATCCGATGAGAATGACTCCCATAAAAAATGATGGAGGGTGCCTGCGTAAAGTGATGTGTAAGAGGGCGATGAGCAGGGAGCAAACACAAAACAAAAAAACGAAGAAAGTATAGATCTACACATGATTGAGGTGAAATCTGCTCCCCAATCAGGATCCCATCAAATTCTGGCCCTCTCCCCTTGAAGTGACGCATCATCTTCAGTGCCCGGAACACATCATCATCGGCGAGTCCTTCGAGGTTCACGGGGTGCTCGGGTGCTGCTTAGACGCCGAGACGTATAACTTCACCCGAACGAGTGGTACGGAACGGCAAATGCACACTTAAGGAACGTACTGCAAACGACTCGAAGGAGTGCTTCGGGAGCAGTAGCAGCAGTTGTAGTAAGCTGGAAGTAAACACGCGCTAGAACATGATCATGAATTAATTTTCCCTTCTGCTGAAGCAGCCATCCCCAAACGTACGTTGGGGGTGCTAAGGGATGAATGGGAAAAAGTTTTCCTATCACTTTGAATCCACCACGGGAGACAGTCACCACTCGACGCCGCTGTCACCGTACGGTGAAGTATATGGTGGTCGGCTTATTAAAGAACCCTTCAGTATATAGTGGGAGCATCATGCTGCATCCCTAACTCTTACGATTCGGTTGGGACGCACCCGGTTAACACCCCGGCCACGATGGGGGAGGTGGGGGTGGTCTGTCGGTGTGGAAGGGTAAGTTCTGTGTGTGTGTTATTTGTCTAGCTCCCACGCACACGCTGGTGAATGTTCCCAATTGGTTGATGGGGCCAATTTGTGCCGAAGACCCCTTTTGTGGACCAGCATATAAAGCGCTCTGCAGAGACACCGTTTGGACACGATCGTAATCATCATCATCATCATTTTCAGGATTTAAGGGATGTTTTCTATTTCCGGAACTGGGGGTAAAGTTTTCATCTATTTTTTTTTTTTGTTGTTTTCTTCACAAACTCGAACAAGCAACGTATTTATCAATAATCTTTTGCGGGACAAAATTTATGAATATCCGCATTGAAGTGTTGCACCACTATTGTAAGCATCGCTCGTTTGGTTGACACTTGTGTGAGTTCACTCATCCGTACTGATAAAACGCTCCTCATCAAACAGAGAGTTCTGGTTCGTCGATGCGAAAACAAATAAACCATCAGCCTGTTTCGAAAATCCACTACACTGTGGGAAATGAAAATATCAATATTTTTATATTAAACTACGCTGCCGAAAAGTGTGAGCAGCAAGTTTTGAAATAAACTGTAAAGATAGTCCAATAAAGAGATAAAACATTTTGTATGGAATTTTCAAAAATATTGACATGAAGACGTGATTCTACTTTTATTTCACACTGTATGCACGACACCGTACCGCAAGGAAGCAAATGCTACGGTGCCGGAAAGCTAACAACAACATCTTTGAATTGCTGATGCTGGAACGCGTACCGGTTGCGTTTTTACTTCCCTGCGTTGAAAACCCCCGACGTTGGTGGTTGAGAATGTTTGATTTTATAAAATTAATTAAAAGTACAGCCGTTTCCGGTTTTCTCGCCAGGATGCCGTGTTTAAACACCTTTACTGGTTTGTGTACCAAAAATTTATTCCTTTCCGTACTAAAAACGTTGTCCACCGGCGTTACTGTCATGGTAAGGTTGCCCGGCAAAGGGGGAGCAACAGCAACACTAACTTTGATTGCTATAAACAGTGGCAATAACGTGTTACATGTGCCACACAGATCACAGTGTGTGTGCCCAAGGAAAAGGCGGCAAAGCGGGAAAACCACCGCTGCCATGCTGGATGGCATTTTTCACGTTGTTTTCCACCCGAGCGAAGCCAGCGATTTTCAACTAGCTTCGTAATTTGATCAAACTTTCTGCTAAACAATTTCACTTCAGGATTGAATTACGTGCTGAAACTTATTTCTCATAATTAAAACTTCAAGTGAAACAACCCTTCTCCTTGTCCCCAAACTACGCCCTCCATGCCCGTGTTTCAGTGATGAGAGCTTAGCTGGGAAACATGCAGCACCGAATCTGACGGTTCGATTCTGAAGCGAGCACGTAATGAACTGAGCATTGCACGTTTCACTTCTTCAAACCGATGCTCACGGTTCCGTTGCATCCAATCGGGTCGTGTGGGAAACGTTTCCATACGGATTCTCTACCGCTGCCGTGGGCGTGGATCAGTCTTGGCCCGAAAAACCGCTGACTAAGTTATGAAAAACGACGTACTGAAACATTTTTCACACGACGTCCCCATTATAGGCGAGGCAAGACAGACAACCAAGCAACCAAACCGAACCACGCAACACTGTTTTCCAGCAGCGCTACAAACTCTCGGAAAAGGTGAAGATGAGGTTGGCGGCTATAAGCTGCTAACTAACGGTGCGGGAAGACGAAAACTTAAACTATTTGCTTTTCACGCTCGCGGTTCGTGTCTGGCAGGATGGTGCTTGGTAGAGGTTTGCCGTTTGGGTTCGGTTTGTTATTTCTATAATAAAACACCTGAGACCGCAGAAAATGATGATTTGATTCGGTGCAGGTAAGGTGCGCACATACTAAGGCTGAGAGCACTTATGTGTGAGTTTAGCAACAAACTGCTAAGAATCATTAGGAAGCATTTTGATCAAGTGAAGCAAGCAGTTGCGGTGACAAAACTACCTAAAACAGGTTACGTAAGAAATCCATAAATTTAAAATACAAAAATTTCGCTCTCCCCTATTTTGCGTAATTATTTGACGTATTGGGCAAATATTTCTACAACATGCAATTGCTTTATCTTTCCGTGTTTTCATTCTCAATTGTATAAAATTGTGAGCTTCCGTGCCCGTCTCAATATTGATTTTTAACTGTATAGCAGACAAAATATGCCAATTTTGTCGAACAAATTGCATACATTGAGGCGCATCACAATTCTTATTTCTCGTTTATCCTAAATATAGTTCTCTAATGATGAACAACAACATTCCATGTACCGAATCTCAACAGAAATAAATAGTTGTTCTATTTACAGACCTCCAGCAACGCCAAAACAAGGATTAACGGATCTTTTACCCCGGTTCTATTGTTTAAATTCTAAAAAAAGGAGAAATAGTAACTTATTGCCTTCAAAAATATGCCGTCGTCAGCTGTTGTATGCTGTAAAACAATTATGGCTCCCGATTTAATTGTTATGAATCATTTCTATTTGAAATTACGCTTATTCGCCTAATAATATGCAATTTGCATGACAATACAGCACAGTTACATCACTTTCAAGGACTTTATCTACAAAACAATGATTGTTTAGTAAAGAACATGTTTAAACTTCATCGCTCAGCATGTAATGATCTTCAAAACTGGGAAATTTGCCACATTTTGCCAGCAAAGTGCACAAAAACCTCCCACCCAACTGCTGCAACGATTCACACACCCAATAAAATGAAAACTTGCGCTCAAAAATAGAGAATCCAGTGCCAGAAAAAAGCCATCGTCCAACTCGTACGGCTACCAATCACTTGAATTACCTTCCCCCGTGAATAGGCGGCAAAGGAGCTTCGATATTTTGCTGCCCGAGTAGTCGCAAACAAAAGGGAACCATGTTTCCGTTTCCTTTCCTCCTATTTTTCCCCTCTCTCACGCTCTCTCTCTCCCCCCTTGGGGAAATGTTGTGTTCCGGGTGAAATTGAATTTCTATGTTGACAGCTTCGTCGCACCGATGCCATCACCTGTCGCACACGTGGAAACCGATCTCCATTCCAAGATGACCAAAAACCCATGTGTGGATAAAGAGGTATCCCGCTTTCTGGCCACCACCATCAACTGATTTTATCAACCAGAATCGAATAAGAAAAGCCAACCTCGAGAAGGACTTAAAAAAAAGCATGTTCACATCCTTCTTACAACCGAGCAAACGGTGGTAGTGAAGCTAGTAATTCTTCCACAATACCTTGCCGTGTACGCTTCGATTCTCGGTCTGGGGAGTCTTTGTTTGGGGGGTCAAATAGGCGGGGAGGGCCAAAAGTTAGTTCATTTCGCTAAACTCCATCGTTCCAGCATGAGGTAACGAGCGTGTGACCCCGAGATCACCATTCCCATTGCCGACCCAGGAACCTATGTTCCTTGTAACCCAAGACGCTAGAGGGATGGAATTCGTGCCGGAATGGAAAATCTACTTTTAAAACTGCTAACTGATAAAATGTAGATAAATCCTGACACCGGACCTGGGAGCTGTACGAAGCTGCAAAATGCATCGCACGGTAACCATTCCTTCTAAGTAGCGTTACCAAAGGAAAAACCCCCCACGGATGCACGGCGATATTATCGTGTCATCAGTCCAGTGCTTAGTTCATCCATTGGGACACTCACACACACACCGGGCGAGATTGAATGGTCCCGACCATTTTCCAACCTTTTGCAAGTTCCATTTCTTACAAGTCTTGTACGTTCCGCCATTACCTTCCACAAAGACTCTCCCTGCCACAGATGGAACACTCTTCCCTAGGACAATCACTTTATAGCTCATCCGGAATGAACTTCACCGGTAGCTTTATGTCTGTGTTCGCATTTTCTTCCCTGCCACTGTGTGTAGTAGTAGTCCCCGGACAGATCATGTAATGCTTTCACTTCAAGCTACATGTCCCCGGCACAAAACAGTAGCACACACAAAAAAAAAATGTGACCGGAAAATGTGGCGGTGAATGTAATTGAGAATTGTTCAAAGAAAAGCAAGCAAGCTTTCTACCAACGAGCCAGAGTTCCCACGCGCATCAACACAGAGAATCGGGCATATCCGGCGACGCCAGGTGACCTGCAGACCGAAGCGAACCTGGAAAATAATGTTACAGGCGCCGTCCCCGTTGTCGGTGCGTCACCTTAAGCCGTTTTCGTGTGCGTCTTGCCGTTGTCGGTCGCTCAGCTCCTTCATCTTTGTTGGCGATGGAATTTCCAATACCAGTCCAGATATTGGCTCGATGGAAAGCCATAAGCGACTCAGGGATACTCGGACACGGCGGTTTGCTTGAGCAAATTGGTGAAGTTTCGCTACATTCCGGATGGATGGATCTCGTCTACGTTTTGCTAAATGCACATCATTCTGCCATTTTTGCACTTGGGAGTAGGTGGAGATACATGCCAAAAAAATGTCCCATTGCTGTCAATTTCAGAAGGTAATAGTATCAATCTCACCGTAATTCAACGACACGAGATTATGT
>KI423495.1:6517-26503 GCA_000473375.1 Anopheles culicifacies
GGGAACGGCCCGAATGCGATTCGAACCTTGGTCCTACTCGTTCGAAGACCGGCAAAAATATGCATGTCCTTTGTTTAATATTGTTATAAACCGTCATTTTCTACTGTGCGAACATTAGATGATATAAAATACCACGTATTTTCCTCCATTGCGTTTACACACATGGTGTGATATTTTCTATTAAACGACACTGTCAAATAGAGTTTTGACAGAAGTTACCATAGAAATACCATCCAAAAACATTTGTGCTATATAACACAAGATTTTTCGATGATATTTGATAAAATTAAATAGAAAGCTGGTGCTAATGTGTTCAAACGTGTGCACGATTACATTTTTGGTGTATTGAAAGTGATGGATTTTAGATCTGTTTGGTGTGTGAGTGTGAGTAAGGGTTTTGACTTTTTGCTTGCTAATCGGGTTGATTGAAGTCCTCGGTTTCACTTTCGCACCCGTCGAGCTTTTTGCTCGAAGGTAGTTTTATTGATTGTAGAGTGTACATAAACACGCACGCACTCATTCACACCCACACACACAGAAAGAATATAAACGCCGTACACCCTTATACATCACATTCATGCCATGTGTCCCCACATATCACTCTTTTTATATTGAAATTAATTACCATTTAAGATTACCAGCAAAACATACCAGTTGCAGCCAAAGTATGACTCAAAAATAATTGGCAATCAAACCAAAAGGCTAGCAAATTAGGGTGTTCGAGAGTGGTAAAGGATTCATGCCATTCATAATGGTAAGAAACTTAATTACAAAATTCAGATTTATTCACTGATTTGCTTAACTTCTTCTGCTGTGAACCATAGCAGCAGGTGTCAACCACCTGACACTTTACGCCCGTTTTACAAACGGAATGAATGCCATCAAGATAGATCATTGCGTCAATATATTGCTCATTGGGAAGCAAAAATTAGATGTCAATAGGTTGATAAAATATTTTACAAGCCATAAAGTATTGTGGGCAATGCTGAACTTACCAACCCGTGTTGAAGCGATATTTCAACAGGACTGAGTAGCATCCACTCTACATAGGGACAAATGACCAATTGGCCGGTTATAGTTAAATCATGTCGCAAATAGCAAGCCTGCAAAATCTGGCATTGTTATGTAGCCAAAAAAGAAGGTTAGGTTTTCGAATATGTGTGATCCAACATTCATGCGTGTCTCACACACACGTTCACACCATCGTGTGCTGCGAATCTTTTACATCTATCACATACAAACCTACACAGCCACAAATGAACGCGTTCTTGGAAACCGGCACCGCGCTACCGGTGGCTTTATAGGGCGTCAATGGACAGATTTTTCAATTTGAGTTTCGTTCATAAAAGCTTGGCTAGCAAAGAATAAAGTATTGTTTATGATTTTATGCAGCAATAGGGACACGAATTACAAATCACTTTTACCACTTCCTGTGCAAACTGTTTTGAATGCCATATATGCACACTTACGCGATTCGCTAGGGTTGAAAAGAAATTTTGATTGATGAATGGAATACTTTTTGTCAGGCGTGACAAAGTCTGTTGCACCACCAGCTGTAGTCAGCTTATAATTACGAATTAAGTAACTTTTTACGATATTTACCCCCTGAGTACTCGCAATCACTGTTTCAGAGACGAACATATATACTAGGTTTTTGTGTTCTGTTAGGTCTATGATCAAACAACGGATAGATCGGATAAAACGAAACGAACTACGCACAGTACCAACGAACGCACCGTCCCGCGTTTACGTCTTTTCGCCTTGACGCTCACTTGGCAAGTATGCTCACGAATCAACCCAATGTAGCCGAACTTCTTAACAGTATAGCCGATTCGATTACGAAGATGGTTTCCGAGAGAACGAAACAGTATGTGTGTGTGTTTCATTTTCGCTTGACAATTTGTTGTAAATACAGCAATTGACAATCGTTTTTCATGGTGTCCATCACGAAATGTCAACAAATCGTAACAAAGTTGTACAAAAACAAGATTTTACATGATAGGATAGTGTTTCAGTTATTTGTTTTCCATTCCACAAAATTTTGGATTCAGTGCAGACTTCACTAGATCAGCAACGAGTATATTTTATCGAAAACATAAAAGATTTTTAAAAATAACAAAATTGATATTTTATATATGTTCGAAAATCGTAAACAAACACGCTTTTCGAATTTGCTTGAAAAGAAAACTCTACATGAAACATTCTTGTCAAACCGTAGGAACTACCGATCCATGTGTGGTGATGGGTTGGACAAAACAAAGATGGCTTTAGCAAAATGTAAAAACCTGCACATCGTCTTAATTAATGGCGGTTAAAGTCTGAATATACTAATCACATGTGTATTACAAATTGGTCTCTCAAATAATCGAAATCAGCAGTCGTTAGTGAAGTACACCTCGATAGGAATTGAAGACAGCTGAAACTTATCGCAATTGTTGTGCTTAGTTAAAGCATAAAAATAAATGACTCAAATGTTTCGCTTGAGCAAGAAAGATGAATAAATGAAAGAATTAAAAAAGTTTGTGTAATACAATATAAAACAAATACACAATATACTCATACATGTGCCTATATATCAATTGCTTTATTTTTAAACAAAATAATAAATTTAAATAAAATAGATCCCATGATTCAGCAATTACGACCAGACTTTTTGAATTATTGAACAAATTTAAAAAATGTTATTTCGTACAACTCTCGAGAGTTTGTATTCCTGTATAAACGATACTATAGATCCAGCAAATGACAGAATCCGATGGACCGCAGGTTCACTGTGTGCGCAGCAGTTCAGATACGATGTTTGTGTGTGGTAGTAGCGCACAGAAAATCTACCTGTATTTTCATCGTTCCACAACCAGCAGTTTTCCGTGTTACAATCGATGCGTAGGGCCGTACCCGAAAACTTGCCCTGCAGAAATTAGAAAGAAAAAAACCGCAGATTTAGCAGCCCATTAGCAGGAAGCAACGTTTCAATCTGTACTTTTAAACTGTCAAAAGGTTATCTGCGTGTTATCCGTGAACAATTATGGCTTTAACTCGATTGCCGATGCGAAATTCGTAAGTATTAGCAACTTTCCTTCTGAGCAGCTAATTGAAGCAAAAAAGCCAAGATGGCGAAGTGAAGGTTTGTTTGGTGTGGTTTCAATGCTGTGTGTACGTGGGTGTGTGCGTGTTAAGTGCGACGGTTTGTATTACCTTACTTGAATCCTAGTACGAGCGCAGCCATATTGGAAAGTCGATTTGAATATGTCGTGTTGGTGTATTGGTGTGCTAAGAAACTTCACACAAACGATAAGTGTCGAATCGTCTAAATAGTGTATAGCATTTTTATGCGCAATTGGCAATTATTTATTATTATGCAGATACAGGGTTGTACATATACATGTCGAATTCTAAAGGCAATTTTCGTTCATAATTGAATTGTTGTTGGCTGTTATAAATGGCTTTGAACAGCAGTCTCATGTCTGCTATAGGTGGTTGTTGAGAAAGAGTAATAGCAGATAGTACAACAGCGGTAGAAAAAGCGAGTCGGCGAGCAACAAGGGTAACTGTGGAACATGAAACAACACGACTTAATCATTCTGTTTTCTCCTTCTTTCATAACGAGCTAGAAGAATAAACCATGAAGCCAAACGATGTGTTGGGGTAATCGTTTATGAGAGATAGAGAGTGAAGACCAGTAGAGATAGAGAGCAGTAGAGACAGATTCGTTAGCTGTGATACTGCTCTCGCTAATGGACGATGCAGAGAAGAAAAATGAAGAATAACCCGGTATGGTGCACTGGGCAGCACCGTGCTTATCTTCTGCCTCATACGACAGTGTGTATGCGTACGCCCGGCAAGAAGTTGTACAGGGTCCCAGAAGCAGTGTTTTAAACGCTTGGGTAAGACTAGAGCTACGGGGGGAATAGCAGCCAGCCCCAAAAACAATCGTCACCATTGTAAACGAGCACCTGTCGTCATAGTTGTTGTTTTAGTTGCCGTTGTTGCAACTCAGTGTTTGGAAAAGAGTAAAAGTAAAAAAAAATATGCGTGTGTAAAGTAATCACGCGTTCTGTTGCAAGCTAACACAAGCAAAGACAGTCTTTTACAGTCCCAGCTCTCATTCTCTTGTCCCTTTATCTCTCTCTCTCTCTCTCTCTCTCTCTCTCCCTCTCTCTCCCATTCATTATTTGTAGTTTTTGGGGTGTGCGAAGATTTCAAACAAATGTACGCGCCCCAGCACAGTGACAGTACAGCGGGGTTCTTTTTTATGAGAGCCAGAGTCGTATGGTCTCTCTTTTGTGAACCATTTGTGGGATCAATTGTATTCCGGAAGATATAACAACTGTTATACGTCAAGTGAGTTTGAGATTGGTATTACGATTATTGATAATTTCATTCAACAAATCGTGTTATACAAAAATACCCAGCTTAAGGCAGCCTTTGATTAGATTGCTAATGTGTAGAATTTACTGTGTTTTGCTTACACTATTACGTGTGTAAAACCAGTGCTGGTATCACCATCTTAGATATCATTTTGACAGTTAGGTGTTGTTGTACATGTGTTAGTGTTTTTTTAAATATTAAATATAGTGTGGATACTTAAAGGTGTTTTTAAATGGATGTAACTTTCACTTAACAGTTCCTGTCACAAACAGATTTCAGAAGTGTGCTACTGATCTTCGCTGGTCTTAATGTTATATTAACTAGAATGCTTTGAGCCTAGCTTAAATCTCGTACAACCAACGTAGGTTGTATGCTGAAGTCAATGCTCACCTGCATAAATTTCTGTCGTATTACTTTAAAAAAATATGAATGGGTTTTGATAGATAAAGTCGACCGTCAGATGTGTCGTCAATTGTTTACCTATTGCAGACTTCAATCGCTTGCCTTTAAATTGATGATTGTGTCAACATGCTTAATTTTATTTGCAAGTAAATTTAAATTTTCTGACAATTGTTTATTCCTTTTTATTTACAGTTTTTTTTAGCAACATGAACACCTGAAAGTTAACCCTCGGCGGTATTGCAACAAGGCTGTCCAGATCCTTCACACGGTGGAAAAGCGATCGTAAGGTACAAAGCCTCTATAAAATATACAACACGATGAACGATGTTTTCTAGCAGAATTTTGGAAAGATCGTCCAAGATTGACATTTCGAACCGATGTCAAAATCAACAAAAACGCTACAAACAAGCTCTCGTGTGGATAAGGCCTAAAGAAAATGCTGAAGGTATGTTTGAGGTGATTCAGACGAAAAAGTGATAGAAAAAACAGCATCGCAATGATATCGGTATGGATAATCGATTTTTCAACTGTACATACGCAGCACACACACACACATACACAAGCGAGAGGGCAAAACATCGGATAGTGACTTCTCGAAATGTCAGCTGGGTTGGTTTTGGACGAAACGTAGAAAAATAACCAGTGAAATTTCGGTGCTGTTTTTTCAATGATTGGAAAAATACAATCATGAGCAGCAAGTTGTGGAGTTTCTTCGCTTCTTTTTACCGTAAAAACGGACGAAATGTCGGCAGGCTCGGAATCGGCTACGTCTATTGTGCGTCATTTTGGAACTAAGAGTGAGCTTGTATATGTGGTAGTACGAACTTGTGGAACATTTTCTCGCTGTATGTTGTTGCTGTTGTGTACGAGTGCGTATGTATTAGTAAATCACCACATAATATTTCCATAAGATGATTTTCTTATGTGAAAAACTGAGCGTTTCCGAGTCACTTTTCTCCTGTTTCGAATTTTATTAGCTCAAAGGTGATTTCTTTTGTGTTAGTCGAGAAAAATCAGACCTCTGTTAGTTTTATGCTGTGGCTCAGTCTGTTTTATTGCAACGCGAACAAGCTCTCGCGTTCACGCTCTTTCTCTCAAAAGTGGAATTATTCTCACCAGCCTATTGTTTTCTCTCAGCCGCCCGTTCGTGTCGGGTGAGTTATTCAATTTTGACAGTTCCTTCGGTAGATCAGTCTGGCTGTCCGACAACTTATCGATCGCATTAAGCGATGTTCTAAATTTGCCAATAAGAAGATGTACATATGTACGTGTGTGTTTGTGTAAGTGTACCGTGGTGAATGGAGAGGTTAGTTTTGCAACGGTGTTCATATCTCCGACGAAGCTGTACTTGATTTTGTGTAACACGAAAGAACAGTTTTAAGATGTTTCTTTATAAAATAATAGGGTACTGTTGTCGGCTGGTGTAGGAACAAGCTGATGTCAAATTGGGGATGTCAAGTGAAAACCCGAAGTGTGAAATGCGTTTGGAAGGAGAACCAATGATGGTGGTGTTGGTGGCATGATGGTAGTGAAAGACGGAAACTGAACTGTGGTGAAACGACGATCGAGTGCAATCCAGTGCATTTTTATGGTTGACAGTCCCGTCTACGTTGTCTTCCTTTTTTTTTTTTGCATATTCTTTCCTCCCCCGGTACGGTTCTTTGCGCGTGTGTGCGTGATGTATTCGTGTGTGTACAGCCAATCAACCAATTAAAAAGCTACCAATCAGTAAATCAATCAACCGTCCAGCAAAAAGAAAAGATAAACTATCTATTGGAAGAAGAAATACGCTGCTCCAACGAAAATCGTCGGCTCCTTCTCTCATGCTCGCCGCTGTGCATTTGATTTCTTTAGTGAACTGTTCAGTTTTCATCATCTGCTCTCGCAACGTTCAGCGTTGTGAGAATGAATGGCTGTATGGAATGGAATGTAGAGTGAAAACGCAACCAGATTTCGTTGTGAATTTTCCACCCAATGAGGGTAACGTTTTTGTATCGACGGATGTCGCTCTTTCGTTTTCCTCTCTTTCATTCTCTCACGCTCAACACAACTATTGCTCGCTGTACGCTTTTCTTGGCCATCCAAACGCGATTGGTGTTGCAAAAGAATGTGTTTGCCATTCAATTTTCAAACCTGCAGAAGGCGATGGTTAAAAGCGAGTATTTGCACATCTATCAAGTATAGAGTAGCTGCACGATTTACATTCTCGAACATATTTGTCAACGAACCGCATAAATAAACAAGAAGCAGCCATCAACCATTCTCTCCATCGTAGGTGCATATACCGTGCAGGTTCCGTCAATCAAATGCATTTTTAATGTTGGTTTAGGAGTAAGTTGTTTTTTTTTTTCAACTCCAGCTGCGACGCAGATGCCAACTTTATACACAGATGAAACAGTTCAATAGTTGATGCCACCTACACAATGTCACTGGTTGCGCATGATGCAGCACAACCAAGGCAGCCATCGTGTATGTATTCGCTGTGCATGTGGGATTTGGCAAAGGTAGAAAGACGCGGAAAAGATCTAGAAGAAAGCGTCTCTAACCGTTTTGTCTAGACAATCTCGCATGAGTAACGATCGAGATGCAGCAGGGTATAACAAAGAAAACGGTTTTAGGAAGGGGGTTGCAAAACAAGTAGACGAGATGATTTCACCAACACACCGATACGTACATGGAGTTGACTTGTGTGCAATAGCTACATAAGGTGAAGCAAGTACACATACCGATACGGACAAATGCTAAACTATCCTTGGAAAGTGCATATGATGCACAAATATGTTCCAAGAATTCCACTCCAAGGAATCACGTTCACCAATGTTCAACAGGATAGGGTTGATGATTGGAGGGTAGCTATTTCGCCCTTTTAACAATCACATCTCGCGACTCCATCACTGGTGGTGCAATCTATATTGAGGTATTAGACCAGTTCTAGCTTTCTCAAGCCTCAAATGAAGGTTTGCGATTGAAATATGTAATGCGCTTGCAGTATTACGTTTTGTTTAGTTTTGCCTGCAATGCTGTATTTGATGTTATGATAAACGACTGAAAGAAGGTGATATTTGGACTAAACTATTATTAAACTATTATGCAAAAATAAAACGATTTTACCTGTTCAACGCCGCATCACTTGAATGTGCCCGACGGAAACTTTTTTTCGATTTTGAGGACAGTATTGAACGTGACGATATTATTTTTTGCATCAAATGTTCACAATCGAATGAAGTTGCATATTTTATGAAACGTTTGCATTTTTACAATGCGAAAAGATGTTTGTAACGCGTTTGCTGACGGAATTCAATTTAATTTGTATTTTTTTTTCAGAAAATTGTTGCCAATAATCTAAACCAATCTAAGCTTAGGGGAGGTAAAGAATGAAGTGTTACCGGTCTTTCACCCGGCAGGACCTTTCCTAAATTCTTTCCTTGCCCCGTACGCGGGAATGAGAATCCTGTAACGGGTAAATACAAATCAATATTCGAATGTTATCAGGACAGAAAAAAGAACTGCGTTTTCACAACAAATTTTCTGTCAAAAATCACGTATAGATAAATGGGACCTTCTTTTTAGTTGCTCGAAGGTCAGAAAGGGGTCTAGTTAACATCTGAGAATGAAGATTGTGTGTGAGTGTATAGATCAATATTTTCATCCGTGAAATGAAACGAACTAATCAATAAGAATCAATTTGCAACAGTTTATCTTCAGGACTAATGCATGATGTTTTGTGCAATTCCTCATAATGAAAATATTGTTTAACAAATGGTTTAATCAGTCGTTTGAATACCACCTCTACTGCCTGGACCTATTTGGTGGTGTGTGTGCATTCAATTCAATTTGTAGAATAATGGTTATCAAATTGTTTTCTTCATGGCTTTGAGAATTAAAAACAACATACATTTTTAATACAATTTTTATCGTTTCCTTTCATTTTCATCCATTTCCATTTTAGGTTAAGAATGAGACTACTGTAGTGCGAATGCTGCCAAGAACATCATTATAGGTACCGCAGCCATACCGTTGACGTCCCTTCCCAATCACTTGCTTGTCTTTGCCACGGTGTTTGACTAGAGCACGGATTAAGGCACAGTTATCGGTGGGACTTCAATTCCTGTTTGATTTCGTCTGGTGCGTAGCTACTCGCTAGCTGTACAACCGGTGCGAAACCAACGGAAGTGGTGGCGGCTGCGGTAGAAACATTAGACGAAGGTGGACGCAGTACGGGCGGTAGGCGTGGGACAACAGGCAGGGCGACGCAGCAGCGGATAGTGGTCACAGGCAACTGCGTTGGCGGTGGTCTGCGTCGCGCCGCTAGGATTACCGGAGCGTGCAGCACTAGGAAGCAGCACGCTGGAGCAGATACGAAGACGAAACCGTCGCCGCCGTCGTCGTCGTTCACGCCAGCAGGAGCAGCAACAACATCAGCAAGGGTACAGCTGGCAGGGGAGCGTGTAACAGCGGCACCATCCACCACCTCGTCCTCCACGTCGGCATCGTCCTGTGGTACCATCCACCTATCGCGGATCGGTGCTGGTAGCGGCGGTGGAGCAACCGAGGCGTCGTCCGGTGACGACGGTACCAGCATCACTACTCCTAACGCAACCAACAGCATCGGCAGGATGGTGGTAGCGTCGTCCGGACACGCATCGAGCAGTGCCGGGCAGCAGCAGGCACGCGCTAGTAACCAACAGCACAGGCTAGCCCAGGTTGCCAGCCCTGGCACTGGTATGACACCGAAGGAGCTGTCCGACAATGACGATCTCGCGACCGGGTTGGTGCTCGACACCATACTCGGGTTTCAGACACACAAGATGAGTCTTAAGTACCGGCCGCTCAAGGCAAACAAGGACGAGATCAAGAACATCATTGAGGAGTTTATACGGACACAAAACTATGGCAAATGCTATCAGCAGCTTATGAATGGCAACTGGATGCCAAGATCCGTGTTGAACAAGAACAAATTGGCACTGAAGCGACTAGAAGCACACGTACGTAGGCAATCTTTTGTTTTTATGAAATTATTTCATTAACTCTCTCTCTTTTCTTTTCTCACTACGTCTATCAGATCTACCGCTACCTACGGGTGTTTGATCAGCATTCCGGGTTTGTGATCGAGGCCTGCTATCGTTACTCGCTCGAAGGTCAGAAAGGTGCCAAAATCTGTTCCACCCGACGTTGGATGAAGAATGAAAAGATTGAGTGCCTGGTTGGCTGTATCGCTGAGCTGACAGAGCGCGAGGAAGCGGACCTGCTTTATCCAGGGCGAAATGATTTTTCCGTCATGTACAGCTGCCGTAAAAACTGTGCCCAGTTGTGGTTGGGACCGGCCGCTTACATCAACCATGACTGCCGGGCGAACTGCAAGTTCGTCGCCACCGGACGCGACACGGCCTGCGTAAAGGTGCTGCGTGACATCGAAGTGGGGGAAGAAATTACTTGCTTTTATGGGGAGGACTTCTTCGGCGACAACAATTGCTACTGTGAATGTGAAACGTGCGAAAGGCGCGGTACCGGTGCATTCGCTGCCCGTGCTCGGCTGATAGAGAGTGCGGCACTGTACAATGGGGCTGGCGATACAAGCTCCAGCGGTAGTGGCAGCATGGGCGGTACAAGTGGTGCCGGTTGCGAAGTGGACGGTGCGGTCGGGTACGATGCAACACTAGCCGGCGGTGGAGCTAATGGACTGGGAGGTGTAGTGGTCGGCATCGTCGGAACAGCAAATGGCGGTGGAGTGCGCTACCGACTGCGGGAAACGGACAACCGGTTAAACAGGATGAAAAATAAGCGCAACAATAGTGGCACCAGTGGTGGGGAGCTGAGCAGTGCCAAACTGACGGCAATCGGCAAGGAACCACCATCCGCGCTCGGTATGCTAACGGTGCGCGAATTGCGCGATAAAGGCATGACGAAGTATGATGCGGAGATGTTGCTTGCCCAGCAAAAACCGTACTGCGCAAATGCAGCGGTCGTCACTCCGTTGGCATCGCACGGAAGGGGCCACGGATCTGCCAGCGGTCCGTTTGGTGCGGAGCTGGAGGAGGGTACAGCAGCCAGTAGCAAAAAAGGGACGGAGAAAAGTAAGGCACAGCTAAAACGTGCCACACGCTCATCAACCTGCAGCAGTATGAAAGCATCCACTGCAAAATCGGACGAAGGAACGAAGCCACAGGATAAGAAACGCGACGAATCGTTCGATGGTGGGAATGGAAAAGTGCAGCATCAGAGTAGAACGCACGGCGCGAAGACGAATCCCCGGCGAAGGTACAGTAGCTATAGCGCTGTGGACACGACGCAGCTACAGTTCGGAGAGCAGGTCGATCAGAAGGCATCATGCACATCCACTGGACGGCACGGGCCGCTCGACACGAAGCGGAAAAAGAAGAAACACTCAGCGGAGAACGGTCCCCGGCGACGGGCGGCATCGGTAGCACCTGCAAAGATTCGGTCCCGGTCGAAAGATCTTGCCGACGAAATCATCGTGATCGACGATGATTGCAGCAGCAGCAGTATGCACTCGTGTAATTCGGGAAACGATGCGGAGTCGCATCTCTCTTTCGTACAGCCATCCTTGCGCAACCGAAACCGACGTGCGAGCATGTACACTAGCAGTAGCCGAAGCATATATACGTTCCATGATGACACGCTCGATGGGACGCCATCGAGCGGGTACTGCGCACTCCGCAACCCAACCTCCACGACGACGCAGCACAACGATACTGACCTGCATGATCCGAATGCAAACCCGTTTGCTGCCGGTATTTCTGTAGACGAGTCGCAACTGTCATCCACCAATCGTAAGCCTCCAGCAGCGCTCCGGTCCGCTTCACAGATAGCGACGAATCGCAAACGGCCCCGAGAAACGACACCAGATGGGGGGCAGGGAGGAAGCGGGTCGGCTAAACGGCCCGGAAATCTCGTGGGAGATAGTAACGGCACACAGCAAATCATGACCCGCCGGATGTCGTTACGCGTGGCAAATGCTTCGAATCTGGCCACGGGACCACCATCCGGAACGGACGCCACGAGTCTGCCGGTGGCGGAATCCGAATCGGAAGTAAGCCTCCGAGTAACACGTGGCATGTTGCGCCTGCTGGAAGATCACGAAGCGGGTGCGGAATCAGGAACGAAACCGAAACCGTCTACGTCGTCACGTTCCAACGCGTCCCGCGTTGGTATGGAAGACCTTGGCAGTGAAAGTAGCGTGAATGGCGACAGTTCCCGACCGGTCAGGCGTTTGTCAACGGTTACGATCACAACGATGGGCGATGAGCAGCCAACGGACACGCGTAAGACAGCGTCTTCGGTTCGGAGCAGTCGAAGTCGAAAAACGAAGGCACAGACGTCTAGGCCAAGGGATGGAGATGAAGAAGACGAAGATGATCGGCCGATCATGGAGGGCGTTAGCGGTGTGAATGCCTCAGAGGATGAAAGTGGACCGCTGCTGAAGCGTTTACAGCAGGCGCGGTCGGGCCAAGGAACGTCGAGTATTCGCACCCGGAAGCAGCCATCACCAACAAAGCGATCTCGTGGTAAGGATTCAGTTGTCAATGGCAGAAAGTCGGCCGGTGGTCAACCTAGTGCTTGGAAACAGGCATCCACCTGCGCCACGGACG
The DNA here is from genome assembly GCA_000473375.1 of Anopheles culicifacies. Lineage (NCBI taxonomy): Eukaryota > Metazoa > Arthropoda > Insecta > Diptera > Culicidae > Anopheles > Anopheles culicifacies. The sequence goes on from KI423495.1 coordinate 18,898, forward strand.
CACTGACTGAAGGGAGGTATGGTTATGAGGAGGAAGAGGAAGCGGACAACGATGATGGGGACGATGTGCTGTGGCAGCATCCGGCAACGCACGGTGGTGGTGGAAGTAAAGGGAACAGCATCGTGCACAACAACATCCCGACGAGCTCCTCGTCGGTGTACGGGCTGCAAAAGCACCGACAGTCTGATCGCAGCCCTGTTCTCGCCAGCTTCTCTTCCTCTTCCTCCTCATCGTCCTGCTCCACTTCGTCCGTGTCGTCCAACTCATCGGTTTCGTCTGCGAGATACAAAGGTGCCGCACTGCCGACGATAGCTGATCAGCATCGTTTAAAGCTGAAGCTGCGTATGAAACTTGTCTCAACTGCGGATGACGATGGTAGCAGTTGTGGCGGTACCGTTTTACCGGGTCCGCACGAACCACATCTGGTGAACGTCGATCGGTTACGGCAGTGGCCATCCGCTGCCATATGCCCAGGACCGGTATCGCACGATCCGGTGCATAACACGACAAGCAATAGTCAAACGGTGGCTACTGTTGGGAAGCGTGCCGTGGCCACGGGATCTCGCAGACGGGATGCGCATCCATGCGCCGGGACTGGCCACGGCGATGGGCAGTCGACCTCGGTTGGGAGCACTACGCACGGTAGGGAAGACGGTAGCGAGCAACCGACACCCGCAACGACTGTATCGGACGAGGACGACGAAGACGACATCATACTGTCGAAGATACTGCAGTGCGCTAAGCAGCGTCCGGCAGACGGGGATGACGGGGATGGGGCGTATCGGGAGCGGCGGGAACGCGACGGAGAAGCAAGGTCCAGCTCCAGCAGTATAAGCAGTATGGCAATCAGTTCCTCCACACCATCGCAGGCTGAGAACGGGTCGTCGTTGCTTGCTGCCGTCACTACCACCGCCCCTACCAATACGACCAGCAGCGCTAGTTCAAAGTTATCTCCTTCCTCCTCCTCGGTGCCTGCGGTGGAACCATTAATGCGAACGCCGGAGCGAAGGTTAAAGCTGACGCTGCGCATGAAACGTAGCCCGGTGATTGACGAGATTATAGAGTCCGGCAACAGTTTGAGCGATGCGGACAACGGTGGCAGCCCGAGTGCGTTCCGGCGCGAATACGAAATTCTGCGCATGGAAGGTTTGCGGGAGCTCGATGAGGAGTGTGAGGAGGAGGAGGAAGAGAAGGAAGAGGAGGAGGGGGAAGAGGAACCAAAAGACCGCCCGTACCGATCGACGTGTCGTGTTGCTAGTCATAGCAGACGATCTCTTACATACGATGCACCTGCCTGCAGTAGTACTCATTCACTGGTAATTCATTCTAGAGCAAAACCGGAAGAAGCTAGCGCGGGATCGACCTACCGTCACGACGAAGATCCGGCCAACGGTGACAAGCGTCCCCACCCGAAGGAATGGACCCGGGACGGTGGGGTCGATGACGCTGCGGAGATCGAAGAGGAGGAGGAAGATCTTACGTCGTACAGCAGCAGCTGCAGCAGCCTGGTGTCACATAAGCGCAAGAAGCGGCACAAAGCGTCAAAAGAAGCTCGCCGCTTGCGCAAGGAAGCTAAACGCCAGCGTCATTTGCAGTTGTATGGTACCGTACATTCGGAGTTTAGCAGTGCGTTGAGGGAAAGATCGAAGCATCGCACTTGCATGACGCCACAGGAAGGAGCACCCATCGAGGAGGACGGCGATACGGTGGCTGTAAATGGTGGGGAGAGTTGTGCGGCGGTAGCATCACCGCAGCCACCGCCACCACCGCCACCGCCACCGCTACCAGCACAGGGCACTCATGTTCCGGCAGCAGCAGTACGGCAGCACAATGGAACAAGCGTTTCGGTCACCACACCTACTATCACCACCACCAGCAATCCGTCGTCCAGGTGTGGAGCGGTCGGAGATGCATCGCCCTACCAGCGGACACACTATCCCACGAATCCCTTTTCCCATCCCCACCACCAACCAGTACAGTCTGTGATACTGCAGCCAACCGCACTGCGCACCGGCGCACGAACCGAAGCGACGCGTGTCGGGCGGGGGGAAGAGTGGGACGATGAGATGCCCCGTATTAACGTCCGGTGGTCGCTGACGAACCCATCATCGGGCGGTGCAATTTACGCCGATACGGTGAGCAGCGCCACGACCGCTACCGGTGTTTGCGAGGGTGTCGGGAATGGGGGTAACGGGTTGCCGATGAAGCGACTGCGGCTCATTTTTGGCAACGAAACGCACACGCGCGACATTCCACTGTTGGATACAGCGGCAAAAGCGAGCAGCAGCAGCAGCACGGCAACCGCTACGGAATTTACATCGAACGGTGTAATCATGTCACCGTCTAATGTGCACTGTTCGTCCACCACCGGATCGTCGATGAATGCTGGCGTGCTGCTGAGACCCAGCAACGATGGTGTTACCGTGTTGCGGAATGGAGAACACACCAGCAAGGCTAACTGTCCGGTTACAAATCTGCTCATCAGCAACACGCCCGGTGTAATAGTGGGACCAGCACGTGCGATGCCAATGCAACCGCATTGTTCACCCCCGGCAATGATGGTAAACAGTGGCGGCAATGGAGTTATCAACAGCACGAGTAGCGCCGGACCTGGAGGTGTTGGTAGCAATGGGATACTACAGCGGCCACAGCATGTTCTACAACGCGCTGCGACACCTACCAGTGCTGCGGGTGGTGGTGATATTGGTGGTAGTGGGCGCGGTGGTGGAAGTGGCGGTGGTAACGGGTTGATGCTACGCGCACAGTACGTTCAGCAGCCACCGTCAGCGATCTCGACGGACGTACCATGCGGAGCAGTCTATCCACCTGCCACGAGTGGCAGTGACGTACAGCGAAGCAGTAGCACGGTCAGTGGGCTTCAGACAACTGTGAGTATCGCGCGGTCGTCATCCCATACGACGGTATCATCAGTAGTGCGATGCCTTTCTTTTCAGAGATTCCTGTTGCTGTCGTTCCCACCGACGCTTGACGTACAGCCGTGTGCTGGCAATGGTACCAGCTGGTAGCGCGGAAAACGATCCCACACCGTGCCGCCGTATGGTGAATGATGTCTACGGGCATTAGGCAACGGTTGCTGTTGATGCAGCCGCCCCGTTAGTCCAGCCAGCAAATAACGGATTGCAGATTGAAGCACAAATTTAGATTGAACCTATATCTAAATGAAGTCCTAGAAAGTCTAACGGGAGGAGGGCAAAAAGGGGAGGTAAGCAGGATAGCCGGTTAGACTTTGAAATTGAACTGCAGATGCTCCTCGAGAGAAGTCGCTAGTGCTTCCAAAGGATCGATAACAACAGGTACCACAGTAACACGTGCGTTGGGATATCCTCGACCAGGAACAAAAAACCGGGTACGTTTCTGCACACGATAATCCGTTCCTAGACCACTCGAGATCACCATAGAGGACTTTCCTTGATCCTAGGCTGTCAGCACGTGCCAACTATGGCATGTTAATTGCAATTTCTTTTTTCATTTGCTTTATGTCTTTATAATCGATTTCAAAAATCCCCCCAGTATTGTGGAGCAAACTATTTAGCTGTGTTACGATTGTGCAATTTAGTGAAGTTTAAATTGAATTTTAAATCATTTTATTCTGTCATTCATTTGACTCCGCAACGTTCTCGAGTGGCTAGGAACACCGACAGTGTAGGCGGTAGGGAAACACATCGAAAGCAAAAGGGAAGGAGAAAGGAAGATTTAACTGTTCCGAGCAGCACGAGAAACTGTTGCAGACTATTTAGGTTATTATTGGTCTAGTCGACGATCTCAAACACAAAATACGAAAGCACAACATTTATTATTGTGCTCGCGATTACGTGCGTTGTGCTGAATGTAGCTGAATGAGCATTTTCTGCCACCTGGCTCATCACACAACAACACGTACATTTTATATCGATATTCACCCCCCCCCCCCTCTCATATCGCCAGAAGCATAGCATCCTTGCCCGGTTAGAAGATCTAGCTGCAGAGGGGCGCAACTGGATCCACCATGTGTACAGAATTATGTTTTTCGAAATTTCGCAGTGTACAGCAATATCATTTAGAAGTAAAATAAGCAGGAATTATTAAAACCCCGTCCCACGTTAATCATGAAGTGAAGCAAGGCATCATGTACGTACGTACGTGATAATCAGGGCCTATGTCTTCGGCAGACTAGTATTTTTTGTTTTTAACCATAGCGATTAGTCTTGTGTAAATTTTTAATGCGTATCGTCTTGTAATGTGTGCTTTAGAATTTTTGTTTTGTATCTGTGTATATTGTGTTAATGTTTGTAGCACTTTCGTTTTTATAAAAACGCAACCCACTTCAGCTGTATGGGAATTAAACAGTTTTTTAACGTAAATGACAACAGCATCATGCTGGCTAATTTCAATCATTGACACTAGCAGGTGTGTTAATGCAGGGCGGGCCCGGTGGGCGAAAGGTACCGGCACCGCTCTTGCACACGACGGACCGGAACCAAAAACCCATCCTGACCGTTCGCCCGTAGCACAGACTGTGACTATCCCCGACTGCGTGCAAAAATAACTGTACTACGACCAGACCGCATAAAATAACAAAATAAAAGGTGTATTTGTGTGTGCGCGCGTGCGTGTGTATGTGACAATTTTAACAAACGTTTATAAACGGTTAATTGCATTTTATCAAAAGAACCCATGTTTTGATCGGACCAGTATTGGTTTGAGGTAAAAGTCGTCTAAGACTTGCAAGGTCGATTTAAACGTCATTTGATCTAGAGATTGTGTTCCTCAAACGCACCAACACACCCGTTTTTTTTCGCGAAAATTGCTGTTGTGTTAGCGATGGTGGAAACAAACACACCTTTGCTATGGAGGATGCAAGTGAAGGTTGCTCCAATAGAAGTATCGGAAGTATACACATCTCAATAACATACCCGATCTTGGTTCAAATCTTGAGCAATGGATAATTCCCGTGACAGCTAGGCTAACATCAACAACAGTCAAAGCAGATATTGGAATACCGAAGGCATAGAGCATTGATTGTCTAACCACTGTTCAGTTAAATGATTTTGTAAAAAAAAAACAACCCTGTTACAGAGATTTGAACGTACCGACGTACAGAGAGTGGTAATCCAGATGCGCGAATCCAGAAGATCAGTCAGTCACTGGGTCATGTCAGGGTGTGTCGCACGGTACACCTCTTCAATAGTGCAATATTTGCAATCGCTGCACGATACTTACACTTGGTGCATTTAGACGTTGAACGCACGAAACTGCAGAAATGAGGTACCCAACTGTTACACTTTCCGTCATTGAATGGTTTACACTATACAACGCTATACCATGCGCCAATGGTATACGGTTCCATGCTCGCTACATTAGCCAGAGCCTCCGATTGTTCTTATGATTTATTCTACGTAAGCTAAGCTCCCTGCGGTTAACTCTCCAGCGTGCTGTTTCAAGTGAAAGCAAACGGAACGGGAAATAGAGAGTTGGGGCAGCGAAACCATTAGTTTTTATCTATGTTTTTTGTTTCATAATGCGTTTTTTTTAATCTATCTAACCTAGCATACGATTGCCCGCTAGTAATAAGCTCTTATAGGGTCAGGTACAGCAGTAACACGTGCTCTCCACTATCCCTGTGTGAGGTGATGTGCTCGATGCAAGCAAAGATTAAATTTGGCATCTAGCTGGACTTTCTCCTTCACGCCTATATAGCCCCATTCGGATGCGGAATTTCCAACGAATTCCATCCGTCATCCTTCGCCAACTGGACGGTCTCTGCGGAGGACGGTCTCTTGGATTAGGAAGAAAAACGAGAAGCTGTTAGGAATGCCCGATTGCGAACAGCAAGGGAAAAAGGGGAGGTTATAGCAACACGACATTTATATTGTACGATACAGAAGTGTAATTTAGATGTAATAAGCTCGTAGACTGACTGGAGTCGGATGAATAAAACGGTCTCATCACGTACTGCCATTTCATACTGCTGTTTCTCTTTCCCCGTGCGCTCTCTAGCTCTTTTCTTTCCACCTCTCTCCGCCTCCTTCTCTGGCTTTCTTTCATTTTCCGTTTCTACTCCATGTCAAGGAAATAGCATAAGCAAAACCTAGTATGTAATGCCCATTGCGGGGTAGGCAGATAATTTCGAACGAACAACAATGCCATGGCAGATCGATGTTAAGTTTTAAGTGTGCGATCACTCACCGTCTTGAGGCGACAGGATATAGGTAGTCGGCAGAGTAGTAACACTTGCGTTACATCTTCGTGCCCGCTAAGGGCACAGACGTATGTATCCGCAGGCTCATCCGCACGCTGATACTGGTGGGCTGTATTGATTTAATTTGAGTTTGTCCATTATTCATTTACCACGGCACATCGGCCGCCGTCTAGTATTCTCATGTACGTCATAGGTAGATGTGTTAGCTTCTCGTGGTCGGAAGGAAATGATTTATCTAGTACGAACAAGAAAAGTCCTCAAGGTATTTCCACCGGTAACCACAATTCCAAAACAATTAAGCTGCCATGGTTGCACAGTTGATGGCCCAAGGTCTCTCTCGGTGTTTACTCCTTCCGGGATGCCGATCATAGATCTTTCTTCGTACCAAGAATTGAGTTTCCAAATCAGTTTACAACATGGGCATTCTGCGACTGATTGGTATTCGGCTAGTTCTCGGCAGGTTAGCGCTAATAGGTGACAATGCAAACAAAACCCGAAATGAGAGTGAAGTATAAGATTAGGCGCAATAAGCAGAATGAATGTTTCCTAGCTCCAGGCCGCTTGTTGAAATTATGTCGATATAGTTAGTGTATGCCGATTTGATCCCGCGCAACAGCTGATGAACGGAACAGAGAGGTAACAAACAGTAGCAGCTAAATGAGCTAGGATATGCGTTGGCAGTACGGCAGGAACTTCCTCCCCCTCCTCAATAAAACATGCCAAACCTACCGTGTAAAATCGCTGACCAAGCAAGAACACTGCAGAAGAAGTTAGCAAACAAAACGAAAAGAATGAAAGGGTGATTGTGATAGTCAAAATGGTCGTACGGTGGACATGGGGGCCTCTGTGTAGCTTAGGTGATGGAAGACGTTGTGAATACTGCGACTAATTTGAATGTAATGATTATGAAATAGTTTAGTATCTAACTTGAAATACATAAACAAAGAAGAAAACAGAAGACACAAAAAAGTGAGAAGATATTAGCGTTTGGGCGCAGCACCGCGCTGCATAATAATCATAGTAATCGTAACGATCATACTAATAAACTACATACATAGAATTGCAACACATGTACGGTCAAAGATGTAAAGTAAGTAAGTGGGTAATGGTGGTTTGTTGTTCGCTTGTTTGTTTAATGTTATTCGTTTTTTTGCTGTTTAATTTCCGGTACCTCCTTGTCACGGTCGTAATTGTTTATTGTTTATTTTAATCAATATTGACTAACGTCGACAGAACGTCTTGTCAGATTTCTTAAACACTGGACAACATTGTTAAATGCTCGAGTCATTGAGTGGATGGGTTCATTATAACTAGTGTTGGGTCAAGTAAACCTTTCCAGTGAGCGAGCGGTAGCTCCACAGCGAGCGAATTTCGCTTCCAAGAGCCCCGCGAGCCCTCAAGCATACG
>AXCM01003631.1:0-23532 GCA_000473375.1 Anopheles culicifacies
AACACTTGAAGAAAAAGTATAATTTATTAATGAGTCTTTTATATAATACAAGCTTTACTGAATGTAATGGATAATACTAAGCCAATATTGATTATTTTATAATAAATTTTAAAAAAGATTAAATATCTTAAGGCTATTCGAAATCGTGGACACTCATAAGTTCATCCTTCTATAGACCATGGCCTAAGCGTAGCTGTTCGTGTTATCATCGGGTACTGTTCGTGACTGTGAAGATGATATTCGTTGTGTGTTCATTGCTTGCCTTTCTTTTAATGGATATTTTGGGCTTTGGCATTTTAATACACTTATGACCATCAGCCAGGGTGGACGTGTTTCCGCGGTTAGCTGGAAGCAGACGCGTTCAATCAACTAACGAAAATGTTTTCTTCCTCCGTGTGTTAGGCTCGTGTGACTGCTCAAAATTAATCGATGAGCGCGTTTCATGCTTTTAGCGAGTTCAACAAACTCATTAGTTAGAACGTTGAAAGAGTATGATCGCTTGAATGGAAATAGGTTAACTTATACTTAACTTATGAACGGTATCTACTGTTCCGATTGATGTTTTGTGTGAATTAGGGGCAAAAGGGCCCCTTTTTATGCTTCAAAAATCTTGCAGTTATATGCATATTAATTTAAAAATCCACCCAAAATTAGTTTGCAAATAGTGGAGGATTATTTTTTTCTTCTACTATCAATATTTGTACCGAAATCATACATCCGCATCGCTTTGAGAATATATTAGCATGAGTTGTGAGGAGCAGTGTGAGATGCTGTGAATGAATTCGCCTTTGGTGTGAGCTTCTTTCGGTGAGTGTAAATTTCTCACTATGGGATTGAACGCTGCATGTGCAATGTGAAAAACGTACAAAAATGGAATTAAATAAGATATAAATAGAAAAGAACAATTATCAAAGACGTTTTATATTATAATTGGTATAAATAATATCCCATCGATTGCAAAGTTACATTTGGTTCTACAAATCAGGACCATTGTGAGATATTTTATTTAAAACCTTTATTTTGATTCTAAATTCAAAGATTTAAATTCATTAAAATAATAATTTTACAGCAATTGTAACGTTTACCGGACCCCATCGTGCGGTTGCACGATTGCCGAGCATGTCATAGAGCAACGCCTAAGCATTTCGTGTTCGTGGCATCTTCGTGCACCGTTCGGTTTTGTAGCCGTACCGATCTAGTGTGCGTACACAAGTTCATTCCGTTCATTTCATTCAACGATTGTCGTGAACGTTCGAATTACTACACTCGAAATCATCAACCGAGCTGGATGCGTGCGTGCAGTTGGGCCGTACAACGCCGGGACAGTTTTCGAACAACAACATCGTCACCGCATCATCATCGGTCGCGATCGGCATTTTCGTGTCCGCTTGTTTCAGTTTGTGTTCGCGCGACGACTTTTCCACCACGGCACGGTGCCTTACGGTGCCTTTCGAATGGTGCGTGTTGTGTGTGCTTTTCTTCTTATTTTGTTAATGTTTTACTGCACTTGTTACCTGCGTAAAGATAAGTTTATCTCACCTGGTCTCGCTGGTGCTGGATTTGGCGAATTTTTGCGCGTTCTTTACTGCCATTCTCACGGTCAGTGATTTTTTCCCCAGTGCAGTGCACTTAATGCTGTGGAACGTTTTTTGGTATCAGAGCGCGTAGCGCGGATGGGTGGATTTTCGATCGTTCGGAGCTTAGACAGTGTGCGAAGCAATATGTTCGATAAAGTGAAACCCCGAAACGCCTAAAGTTTGAATTACTACTGCGCTGCTGCGTGTTGAGTTAATTGTGGACGGTGAATTAATTAGTGGTTGCACCCGGCAGTGGCTTCCTGCGGAATCATGGTTGTAATAATACGCGGATCGGATCGCGTTCGATCCGAAATTGCTTACCTCTTCCGATCCGTTCCGTTTCCCTTTTCCGGGCAGCTTCTCACGTTTCGTGACTGACAAGGTGAATTCTGTGGCAAAAATGTGAATGAGCGGAGCAATGGGGCGGATTGTTCGCGCGTGTGTGTGTGTGCGGATCGAGGTCAAACTATCGCTACCGGACGATCGTTTTTAAAATCGGTCCATTCCGATCCGTCAGTGGATGGATCATCACGTGCGTACGATGCGAGTGAAAGGGTGGCTGAAATCTGCGAATTAAAAAGAAAAATGTGCGAATCTTCCCGTTGCCGGTCATATATTTTTTGGTCGGGAAGACGTTTTAGTGGATGCTACTTTCTTAAGCCATTGTGCTGATCGGTTCCGGTTGTGACCTCGAAAAGGACCGGACGCAAAAGGCCATCTTAAATGTATCGGCCAGTGAGTTTGGCACGAAAAAGAAAAAAAACGAACTACTTACAGCCTCCCGATCATTTCGTCCACGGTTTTGTTATGTAAAACAGATGATTCTGTCCGTGGCACGGTGCTTAACGCACACACGCAACCGTACCGGGGTTTGGCACGGCCTAGACACAAGCACACTGTTGCACATGGTTTCCGCGTCCGCTCCCAACATTTGCGCGACCGCGTACCACAGCAAAAATAGAGGATCCACCGTTTTCGCGCAAATTTTCACTTTTTTTGCGATCCGTGCACCGCAGACGTGTTCGACAGACCAGAGGCCACATCGCGCACGCCCGAAACGCCTTTGGCTCATTAAAAACCGATTGGGAAGTATTTTCGAAATTAGTGTCGCGGTACGGTTGTGCTTTTCGGCGGCTTCCCTACTAGCTGCTGCGGTTTGCCACACTCGGGGTGCTAACGTTTTTTGTTTCATTCACCATTTCGAGCATTTCCGAACCACTCAAAGATATTGAAGAACATGACAATATTCATCTATTTGTTTTTTTTTTATCTAACAAATTTTAATAAATTGTTTTATAAATTGGTAGTGAAAGATCAAAAAAGGTCACACCTTACTGCATCAATAAGCATTTCTGGTAGCATTATATAAAACACCCAGCATGATCTTATCACTTATCATTGGGGGGTTTGGTCTTTTTTTGTTTTATTTGTTTTTGCTTCTACTGCGGGGTTTTACGCCGTTTTTTCTTCCCCAACTTGCTACCCTCGGTGTAAATGAGTGTCTAGATTCGGCACAATCATGGTGCAAATTGAGAAACGCCAGGTACTTATCGATTCACGTGATACCCATACGATGCCAGAAATGGGAAAGAGGTGAACTGACGCGACGTCGAGCGTCGAAGAAAACATATAAGAAAAGCAGCTGCTGGGATGCAGTTCTTTAAAGAGTCATGTCTCATTGTAAAGTGTGCATTGTGTGCTGTAATCCTGATCGTAGATGGTGCAATAACAAATTTATTGATTTATTTACTAAGCGAATGTGTTGAAAACTACGAGTTACCGTGCTGTGACGTACAACAGTGAAATTAAGTGGAATTTTTGCTTAACTAAATTGGTGAAGAATACAAAAAGTTTTGGAATACAATTTATAAACGTCGTGGAAAATAAATCTAATCCTCTAGCTGTTGTTGAAAAATAAGTGAATCGAAACGAGTAATTGAGTCGTGCAATCAGTGTTATCTCCGCAGTGGAACCGTAACGAGTGAATTAAAGGTAAAGTGTGATTTTTTGGTACTTCAGTTTAACGTAGGGGAAAATAGGGAAAGATGAACACCGTAAATTTAATTCAAGAAAATCTGCAGAAATGAAAAAAACAAGTGATCATGAACTATTGTTGGGCCTTATTTAGAATTATTATTTTATCAAATTAATCATAGAAATTTTGATAAAATTTTATGTTTTTATTGAGTATAATGCTCCATTCTTATTTTCTGTTTCATTTTTTTCGTAAAACACGAACATGAACAGAAAACTTTGGAAATTACTTTTTTTCTGTGTTTTAACTTAATGTATTTTACTTCAGTGCTTGGTACATACAGTGGTTTTTATGTTATCGAATTATTATTAATCGTCGTCCTTGCTGTAGGGATACGGATGGGATTTTGGTAGCAGTATTGATATGTGAAAGGCCGATACCATTCTAAACTACAACACCGAGCCTAATTGATTTATTGGCACCTGTTTACCAAAAAATGATGAGTTGCAGCTCTTCGACGTTGGTCTTCGACCAGGCAGGAACGATATTCAATTTCCATTTGGGCCGTTCTTCCGTATGCAGGACTTACGATCCTGTTGTGGGTACATTTAAGTCACGAAAGCCAGAAATGGCAGACCAAGTTCCCTCGAGGTTGTAGAGACACACAAGAAGAAGTTTAACAAAAAAACATCAGCTGTATAACATAAGATACCAATAAGCTACATGAATAGCATAAACTAACACTTGTGGCCATCTTTCTCACTTGGGCGCATGTTTTTTAAACCACCAGATTACAAAATTTATTATTGGTATCATAACCAATTATTCACCAGCCTTATTCTCGGTAATTAAGACGACTCCCTCGCTAAGAAACTCGCCACAACGTTGTTTTACGCATGCAAGTTAGATGCTGCCTTGTAAAAATATTCCAAAATAACTTTTAACTGTTAATTATAAAAAAAAAGTTCCAACAGTGTTGTTCATTTCCTACTTTCCCCTATACATATAGAGCACCTAGAAGGTAATTAAAGACAAACGTGCAATAGAGGCACGAAGTTGCACGAAATATGCAAATGCAAAGATGCAATTAAAATGCAATAACAAAAATTTGTATCACATACGATCTTTGCCAGATCGGCCGGTAAACCGGAGACCCCGTGCAGGCATGTGTTTTACTCCGCAAAGGGCGTGAAATGCAATTGCGTACGCGACTAATTTTAACACGCACCCGAAAATGGAAAAATGCAGCATGCTGCAGAGAAGAGTTCCCCACAATTCTGCACGTCTGGAATTATTAAGCCGTCCACGGAACCGGGCAAAACCGGGTCCGCGTGCGCGTGACATGCGTTACCATACAGAAAAGGGAGAAATGTCGACCAAAGGCGGGTTTTTTTTTTTCGTCTTGCAGATAGCGTCCAATTCTTTCCCCATTTTTTTTCTGTCCATGAAGTTTTGGGAGTTATTTTTTATTCCCTTTGCTGCAGCAAATCTTGGATCATTCTTGGGTTCTTTCTTTTGAATCTCCACGGCTCATCCCGATTCGGTTTGGACAGATTTTTTCGAGTAAAACTTCATTGTGAGCGAGCCAATGTATGTCCGTAGGAGAGATTTTACTTTTTTGGCTCGCTGTACGTTAAAAGCAAATGAATGCCACTCCTTTGCCACGGATGGCGCCCCAATCGGACATGAAAGGTGCGGTGTGTGCGATGGGTACCGTTCTGGCCAGGGGAGCGGCACTCCAGACGCAGCGCGCCCATTTGCTCGACATGAAGACACTTTTACATTTCACTGGTGGCATGTTTTCCGCATCTTCACATCTTAACGATGTTTCCATGACTGCATGTTTGTTCCGACCACTTGTTTTGGGTGTTTTTTTTTGTGTGTTTGCTGAGAATTGTCCACCAGAACTCCAGAGACAAGTTCCAGAGATGTCTGATGGCGTGCAGCGATCGAAACGGGCTGCTTGACAATGCTTTTACTGACAAAAAAATAAGAACATGCTGTCTATGTAACTACTCCGGGCAGTTAAACTTCAAGCGAGTTGTACGTATTAGTTTGGACAGTTTTTTGGAAGTTATTTTCAGACGCCATTAGGATATATGACTCTTTTTGGCAATAGTGCTTCGTAATTGAATTATAGTTAGAATAGAATGTATTGTAGGAGTTTATTGAATGATCAGAGCTCCAAATGCATCTCTCTTGTGAGATAACTCCATAATGTTCTAAAAAGCTATCCACCTCACTAGGAAGTAACTGTGGGTGAGAGATAAAATCTGTGCCATCTCGGCCCTCCTCTTCATACACGTTGTGGGTTGACATCATACTGTCAAATATTGCTCGCAGCTCATTTTCATTCTAGATGATCTGGCCCTTGGCCCGTGGCACCGTTCGTCGTTCGCAACAATTATGCAATCGAGCGCAAAAGATTTCTCGTCTCGTGCCAGCTCTCTTCCTATTCGGACGCACTTAGCCTGCGTGTAGTCTGACAAGAATTTAAATGTCAATGGTGGTGTTGGTACAGACGCAACCGGTAGCAGCTGAGATGGGTTCACGAGTTCTTAATGAACCTTTACGCTTTCTACGGACACACGTACAAGAAATTAATATCGATTAATGTCCAGAAGAAACTTCTAGAAGAACTTTCTACCTTCATGTGTACAAGTTTTGTCCGAAAATACCTCAATAATATTGCCTTGAGTGCACGCAAACATAAACAGCATCAATTAGCGCCTAGCCAATCGGAAAGTTATTTCGCTCAGCCCTCCCATCAACAAGTACCGCAATTGTCAGTGGAATTTGTTTCACTTACCGTTCGGGTATGTGTTGAACGTCTCTTAACCTGCTCTTCTGGTATCGTTCGTATTTCCCGTACTCCGCTTCGTGAATCCCGAAACGGTACGATATTTCGACAAACAAATACGGTAGGTGACGCAGACTGTTAAATAAGTACCCAAAGTAAGTCGTATACATAGTTCGCAGACTGTTTTTTTTTATTCACAGTTTCTGAAGAACAAACCTTTGCCCAGATAGCCCAGTCGAGATTTGATCCAAAAACAGCAAGAGATATGAAGGAAGAGATACGGGAAATATATTGAGAATTTCATCTCCACAACAGCTGCTGTCTGTGAGGGATGATGGATGGAGGTTTTATAGGAGATGTCAGATACAGGAATGAAGGTATGTAGGGGTGAGCGAAGGGTAGAAGGCCACTGGGCCAACATGTGTGTCAACGGAAGACCAATCGCACAGGTACATCGCTGACAAGCGCAACTGATAACGATAGCATACAGGTTGCTGCTGTGTATTTGCCGTGTGTTAGTTCTCAATCGTTCCTCCACACACACACACGTGCCAAGTGCACACGCAAAATTAAGTGACATTTTGTGAGCGGAATCATGGTGATAAATGAAACTGTATATTAACGTGCCAATGACCTCGCTCTTGCTCTATTGCTCTCTTTCTCTCTCTCTCTCTCTCGCTTACGTTCTGATGCAGTAACGCGTCGCAACAGCGTTAGTCGGGAGCCCTTTTTACTCTTGATCGCGTGATCCTTGCGCGCACAAAACAGATTTTTGGGAAACGGAACGATCGGTGGGGGAGCTTACGGTTGCGATTAAATCGACGATGATCCTTCCCTTCTGCTCGCACTTACGATGCTGTACACACACGGGGGGGGGGGACAAATTCTCACACAAGAGCACAAGAGCGAATCGATGACGTACGCCAGTTTGCAGTAAATTATCGGACGACAGCGCCACCATTACCGCTGATGGTAATGAAAATGGCGATCTCGCTACTTATCTGCTCACCGGGCAGGTAGATTACGATCGCGCGCGCGGGGGACATGATTAATTTAAATTGTGCTGCTTGTGTTTGCGGTTGCGAACAATGTGTGGGGCCACCGTGTATTATGTCGGTAAAAGTACCATGGCAAGTCACTCAGAGGAGAAAGTATCAAATACGTTTTAATAGAGCTTAATTTTTTTATTTGTTTGTTTGTGATCGATCGTGTTTGACGCACTTATACAATCAAGAACATTAGATCTAGCTTCGGATGAAATTATTTACCAATGCTTTCCAAATAGAGAAACTCGTCCAATTGAAAAGTGTCATAAAATTTTATGTAAAAAGATACCTTTTCTTTGAGTGCGTGTGTGTGGCTTTGTTTAACATTTTAAATCCGCTGTTTCCTCACAATTTAAACCGATGCTAGTAAAGCAATATATGTGAGTTGCCTCATTGTTCGAAAACTCCACTCCCAAGGGATACAGCTGCGTATTACCAAATTTCTTGTGTCAAACTTGATAACACACCCCGAATCTTCTGCAAAATCTAAAGCATCCAATAATTTAAAAAAAAATCCGATCAAACGATCGCGATCTTCGATAGCCCATTTCTCCAAATAAATTCGTGGAATTTCTACGTTTTGCCCTTCTTCTTCCCTTTTACTCGCGCACGCACGTACGCACCTGCTGGATGTTTTATTCATTCCCGATCGTACAAAAAATATGCAGATCGGCGAGATCGTTCTCCATTAGCATAGTTTATTTGATTTTCTGCCACAAAAAACCATCCCACCTAGTTGAATGATCGTTTCTCTCTATCGTTTATTCTTTTTTCTCCTTTCGTTTTCAGTGCGTTTCTCTCGTTTTATCTCCTCTCGGCAATACCGACGGATGGTTGGAAGCTTTTCGCCCTGCGTAACGTCGCGTGCTCTAATGCAGATGTTGGTGGGCTTGTACTGATGTGCTATGGCCGGTGGGATTGGGTCCGTCGGACACCATTCACATCCGCAACGGTACGGCCCTAAGGGACGGTGGACACGGTGTCAGCAAGCGGTACGGTGTGTACGACAACATTCCGTGCGTACGTGCGTTCCGGTCCCGGAGGCGTACGGTAGCTGCTGCACCCGTAGCCATCACACACGCTGAAGGCCGCCCGAAGGATGATCGGACGCGATCTGTTAGCGTACGGGATGTTTCTAGTGTGCGGCAGGCAGTGTGACGTGCGGGCCCTTCTAGAACTGGGCCAAAGTGTGGCCAGTTCCTTGCTAAGGCAGGTGTTGAAGTGAGTTTTAGTGTGCTAGAGCTAGAGCCTTACGTGGCCATTTTGTAGTGTTGCTCACGCGTGTGCATCGCCGTGTGTGTGTGTGTGAGACGCATCTATGTGAGTGTGTGCAGGTGCCCGTGGACGTCGTTCCACGAGAGGCCGGTGAAGGTTCATGCTCAGTGGCAGGATTCGTCGGAGGGCCCTGGCCCTGCTGGGCGCCCTCCTGCTGGTGATCCTCGTCTGGCCTCCCTGCTGCGCCACCATGCCGAAACCGTTGCCGGTCGTGCCGCCGAGCGCACCCTGGGACATAGTGCCACCCGCGCGACCACATCCAGCCGCCGCCGTACTGCCGGTCCATCCGCTCCAACCGTGGACGGCCGGTGTGGGTACGCTTGCCACGAAACGGCATCACGACCCAATCGGTCTCGGCAGCGAACGGCAAACGCAGCAACAACAGGAACCGGCGGAATCAGACAGCCGGAAGAGCCGGCGTGTTAGTGAGTTTTATCGCTTCTTGCGTGCACTCAGCCCGATCGCACAGCCGACCGCAACAGTTGCACCGAACGAACGAAGACAGAGTGTAGTGAGTGCGGCCGCAGTGCAGTTAAATTTACCGTCGCGCGAAAATAGCGCCGTACGAGACGCGCGTGATTATTTAATAGAACCGATCGATAAAAATAAATCCCAATCGAGTGCGGTCGACCGGGCGCAGGATAACGTGCACGGCCGCGTTCACGGTAGGTTCGATGACACGGATCCATCGCCGGCACTGGTGCGAAGTAGACGTGAGGCACTGCCCGCCAATCCACACCGTCACCAGCATCAGCTTGCACCCGTTGGTCCACTGAATGGTACGGGTGTGTGGCATGGACGACGTGGTGGTGGCCGACATCATCACCATCAACAGCAGCAACAGCAACAACAACAGCACCGGAACAATGAATCGAATCTCGAGCGGAACGAACGTTCCGCCAACCTGTCGCATATAACCGGTGCGACACGCAAGATCCAGCTGTTTATCAAGAACCGCTACATACAGCTGCTGCCCGACGGAACCGTCAACGGCACGTACGACGATCTCAGCGACTACAGTGAGTATCCTTCCTTTGCTGAAATATTATACATTTCGCCTAGACGTGCGTGATCGTTTGATCGTGCGCTAATTTAAGCAGACTCTTGAGGACATTGGAAGAAACCGATCGTCAAAGGTGGGACAAGATGAAAGTAATACTTTTATCACATTTTTGCCAGACATTGATATTCCAGAAATGGGTGTCTGTGACGGGTTAAAAGGTACAATAGAGTCCCCATTTATTCGTTCACTTTGTGAGGTTTCATTTTTGGAAGAATTAGGCCACGAACAACTGGATACTTCAAATTCATTGAATAGCTTTGACACTGTTTAGAAAACGAAAAGTGATCCCAAACTTTGTTTCCTAGACTCTGATTGTTTTCGTCAGATGTTGACATAGAATTCAGAATTCAGCATATCTTGGAAGATCTTCGCAACCCGTCCAATCTGAACTCGATCTTGAACTGGCGCTAAGGGAACTTAGACCTGATTTTGTTTAGTCCAAAGCTCCTGATCACCTTCTTGGGTCCCTAGTTGACTTCCTGAGCAGAGACTTCAATATCAATTATTGAATATTAATTGGAATAGTAATTTATCAAACAATTGAATATTAAAAATTACTATTTTAAATTTAATCTCACTGACCCTGATCGCTTCAAGCGTTCATTAGCTGTAGAGCTGTTTTACTAATTTAATAAAAAATCATTTTAGAAATTTTTCCCATCCCGAACTGTCTGCCTTCGATCACTATCCACCAGGCACGTTATTCGATACAGCGAAACATCAAAAACGAAACAGAGAAGATCCTATCCTATCGGCACTTAAGCGGGGCAAATGCCCCGAACAGGTTCCATTTAATCTTCGCCATGCGGCGAATATCGCGACATTCCGGGATATTGCCGGATTGAGGTTAACTTTAAACTATTTTCATATTTGGCCAATAAATTCAGCAACCCTTTTGAATGGGAATGATAGATTAGCAGGTGCCCGTTAGATGGGTTCCTTCCCTTCCCTTCTCAAAACGAAAAAAGGTTCAACGTACGGTAAGCTAAATATACATCTTGCGATTTTTGGCGAAATCTCTTAATTAAATACGCAATTTTGTGAAAACTGTTCCCATTGCATGGGACGCCCGTGAATGTTGGGACGCTTGGGGAGGTTCCGATTGCTTTCCCGCTTGCTGACACGGTGAAAGGTATCATCAATCTTGCGTTTTGATGGCTTCCAGTGACATCAGGAGGGAATTGAATCAATTATCTAATCATCAACAACATGGGAAAGATGAATACTTTCTGGTAGCTGTCAAGAGGGGTTTGAGGTGTTGTTTTGCTGTTGTGAAATGGATGTTGAGACCCAAATCAACAGCAGCTTCCGCGAAGCTCATTAGATCGTCTGACGTTCGTGATCTGTTTTGTTTGGATGAGGATGCAGACAAGACATGACACATGAGTAAGCTTTTTTGCTTTTTGTTGTTCCGTTTCGTATCGTTTCGCTATCATCCAGTTGCACACGCACACGGTGTAAGATATATTGCAAGTCTAGAGGATGGAATTCCTCGAGCGGCCCCGTGGGATATATAAAGCGTTGTCCAAAACCGTTGAACTCATCCAAACACATATGGTAGGCACGTATTAGTGGAATGCTCGCTGGGAAGTTGTTAATTTCTACACCCTTGCTAACTGTGACTGATTTTCACCTGGCTGTGAAATGGGGTTACAGGCGTGAACTATCATGAAAGGCACTCTTTCAACTACCGTCCCAAAACGTTTCGTCTCTCAGCGCGTAGTTTGTACACAGCGTTCTGTTTTTCTCTCTCACCAAAGCCCCTCACATCGGGTGTATGTGCTGTTTTGTTTCGTTAACGGTTTCAGCTTCAGATTTCTTCGTTTCGTTTCCAAAAACCCCCAGTCGATGCTTCGATTTAATGAATTTACAAACGTGCGGGCATTCTAATATGGCACGATTTGTAAATGAATCATACAAACAGCAGGCAACGATCCGACACGATCGGCAAACGATCGATTGCGTTGCTGCGGACGGTTGTGAATTAAATCTGCCCAAAAACCTGCTAATCGGTCGGTGACTGATTTGTGCTTGTGACGATTGACATGTGTCATTGGCACACTAATTAGCAAAAAACTGGAACAACCGTCTACGAAAACGGCGTCTTCGGGATGGGTTGCTCGAGTGAAGGTGTGGCCATTGCTGTTGGTGCAATGTGGAGCATTAGCACTATTGCTGAGTTGTTGTTCGTTCGATCTGCTCACAAATAAGGCCTGCAGTTTTTGGTTTTTATTCCAAACAGATCCAGTTGGGAATACATCATCCCAAAGCCTGGATGATTCTTTACGAAGTGATTTATGATCAACGATCGACACTATCGAGGTTTGTCTCGGTGGACGTACTGTGTAACTTTAGTGTATTTATAGCGCTATACTTCCCAAGCCAGTCGAGAAGTTACCAATTTTGGGGTAATCATCATAAAATGTATCCCTCCCGGGGATATTCCTTCGGGAACTCTGCTTGAGTGAATGGTTGGTTGTAAATCTGTATGGCCTTGGCTGCGATTCACCAATCGCATCGGAACCGTTGTTATGATTTATGAACTTGTCGTTTTGAGAACTTTTTCCAAAAACAAAAGAAAAAAAAAACTCCCTTAGCCCACCGTGTAGAATCTTTTTTTCCTGGAAACTTTCACTAAATCACACCGACTCGGTAGACCTTGAGCACCTGAGTCCCCAAGCTGGAGGACTTCCCCTCCAGACACACCTTGTACGGGTTAAACCTGTTCGACTCAGTGTGATATTTTTTGGGGAGGTTTTCGTTTAGTATCTCCGAATTCCTGCCGGTGTTTGCACACTCGATCTCGATGCTCGTTTGCAGTTATCGTTTTTAAATCATCGAACACACGCTCAAACACGCACGATATAACCTCAATAATTTGGCCCTTCAGCATCGACGTCCGGTATCGATTTGGGAATGCATTTTTCTGCGGTCGGTTTACCGTTCGATTGTCGACGGGGGTAGAAATGCAGGCACTCCGGCCAGCAGTGATTTCTCGTGACACGCGCCAGGAATGCTGCACGAAACTTGTCTCCCTACCTGCTCGGAATGGTGTTTAGTGGTTTGGTGTGAGAAGATGTAAAAATTACTTCACACCCGGTCCGCTGATGGGATGATTGTGTCCGTCCGATAAGCGTGTTCGGGGGGATGGTTTTCTTGTCGGTTTAGTACCCTCCATGTGGCGATAGTTGGACAGTCGAAGATGGTGGATAGATTACTGTATCCCGCTGTCAACGAGTGGTCGGGTACGAAGCACTGTAACCAGCTCAACGCAATCGCTTCTGAGTGATGGATGCACATTTAGGCGATATCTTGTGCTTGCGGTACTGACTGCTGACTCTCAATAATTGATTGATGCCGGAATGGGTGAGATTTGGAATAAAATACCCCAAGAAATTGAGCACTAGTATGTACCTTTCTAATGTCTGACATCTTGTCTGTGTCACTGTTTGAGATAGATTGGATAATCTCAGAATTCCCTGGAGGAGGAGGATTTTGTAGGGTACTCGACAATTGCTCCAGCAATAGACAAACTCCATGCTAACGTTGGAACAGATCCCAGCTGTGCAAAAACCAACATCAGCGTATTATTTGTGTCAACGACCTTTGGGGCAAAAGAATGCGAACTCTAACAAAACGGAACCTGCAAGCAGCATTAAGATAAACAGAAAACGAGTATTTTAAATGCAACGCCAAAAATTTCAAAGCAAAACCCGACTCCCGGTGCTAAACAATGTTAATTGAGTGGATTGTAAATTCCCGACATTTGCAAAATTCCCATGTCCCATTCCGCTTGCTCGTTTTGTTTGTTTGTTTGGAGCATTTGTTGTTTCCAGCTCCCTATCAGAATGGTATGTTGATTTTATGCGGTTTCACAATCATTTTCGCAACTCATTTGCACGGAGGCAACCTCAGGCAGCCATAGGAGTTAGTGTGTTTTTATGAATTTTAATTTAAATTCTTAGATGAAAGCTTTCTAATGGTGTCTGGTGCCACTGTTGCTATTATGGAGAACAGAAATAGACCAAAAGAGTTTGTCTAATTTGCTCTTGCGTCTTAAAAGACCTCAGACCTTTGAAGAAACCAATCCTCTCAAAGAGTTAAGGCTGTCCGCAACGAGATGTGAGGAGCATATACCCACCAAAAGCATACCGTTACAATGTATTATGACGCAGCACGATGAAGCGTGATCAATAAGTGAGAATATGTAACGCACTAAAAAATTAGGGGTGAACCAAGACTCTTCCCTAATGGAGTCACCAATGATAGAACGCATTTGTTCGTGCATAAGACATTCATTTTCGTGCGGCTCCGACTTTCAAAGCATATGACACCGCTCCATACGGATGGGCAGCCGGTATACTTCACTGAACCTCTGCCGCACCACTGTCTGTCATTCGGGCACGAGGACTGGGAACGCGACAGCATAATGCATAACGAATGGAGACGAAAGAAGCGTGTGCGTTTGCCCGGAGTGTGAATGACAATGTCGGCACAACGCCGTGGACTCGTGGAATCGGATGTGCGACGAATGTGTGGAGTGTTGCGTGGTGCAAAACTGCAAAATATCTACGCGAAAAAATGGTGCGGTAGGTCAGTTGCATCGTCGGCTGGTTGCACCGCGACGCGTCCATGACGCGCCTTTGGGTGCATATACAAGCGGACGTAGTAACATTTTGTTGCCCGCTTTTTGCCTGAACAGCTCCACATGCGTCTGCGTGAGCGCGTTTGTTTGTGTGCTTATTTTTCACACTTCCCATTCACAGTCACGGTTCCTTCTTTGCCGGGTCACGCCGCCCCCCCCAATCGCGCCGTCCCTTCTCACAGAACGGAGGGAACGGTTTCCAGTGGTGTACTTCCGATCGTCAACCGTTGCAAATTTCAATCCATCCCATGCCGGCTGTAATTGAGTGGCGGGGTGTGTTTGTTTGGGTTTCCCCACTGCTTCGTCGGTCACCTCCCCGTTGCGCAGTATGGTGTTGTTTGCTCTACAAATATGGATTTCGTCCTCATCGATGAGACGCAAAGTATGCTTTTCCTATTTGCGTAAAGCGCTACCGGCAAACGTTAGGATGCGTTACTTTTTTTTTGAGATGGATGCAGGAACCTTGGGAAATGGTTCAAGCGTATAATGGGGATACTTACAAATTATGATTCGAGTCGGTGAGTAAAACGACCAGAGGAATGAAGCATGAGAAATTGAAGAGGATTTTCATATATTGGAAGCGTTGAATTACGCCGGAGTAAGGAATCTTACAGAGAATTGTAAACAATCACTTAATTTCTGGAACACTGAGCATGGTAGCCGTTGTGTCGCCGCCAGTTCCTATTGAAGACAGCGGGATTATGAAGTAAAGTGTTGATGGGCAAGAAAAAGAGCTAAATAATTTGGCCGATATTAATTAGGAGTTGATGAAGCTACACTCCTTGAGGATTTTAAGTTCCAAGACATGCAAATAGGCATACAATAAATATAGGCCGTAAATAAGCTCGTGAAGTTTTTTTTATATGGCCAGTGCTTAGCTTTCAAAGATTTTATTGGTTTTCAGGTATCTCTGGATATTGAGCGTATTGACTCTTAATTCGTTTGGAATGTTCTATAAAATGAGATCAAATAATTTCTGGGAAATTGAGCGTATATTGTAAAGGAATAGGGCAAGTTGACTCCAAGTTATTAGGCGAATGCTCATCTTACGAGGACTATAAGGCGGCACGATCGTTGTTGAAGAATACGAGTCTAAGAACTCTCTAGGAAATCCTTCATGTAGAAAGAATGTAAAATATCTTGGAAGGAACACATATCGTACCTTATAGTGCGTTGTATGGAAGGAGACATACCGTACCTAATAGTGCAATTCGGAATAATTCGACGGGAAGATTTTTTGTTGGGAATCGTTGGGCACCTTTCATTCTACTCCTAAATAGATCATTTAATAAAGCAAATTGTGTTTATCTAAATTATATTACTCAAACTTTGAGTTGTGACGCAGGAACGGCAGTATCCCAGCAGATCCCAACACATTATGGAACCTCTGCTGAGGCTGCAAACGAAATTAGATCAGCCCTCAATCTTGTTCGCGCGATGATGCTCGCTCACCGTCGTGACAGTTTGATCCCCTTCCGGTTGGTATCACGCACACACACTCACACTCTCTCTCTCTTCCTATCCTGCGCCTGCAAACGATGCTGATTTATGACTTCCGCATAATTTACTAATAGAGAATCGGGCGTACAATCAAGAGCCCCGAATCGGAACGGTATCCCTGTTCGATGACACACATTACCACCGTCTGGCCGAGTGGTCCGGCACCGCCGTGCGATTGTTTAGGTAAATTGTGCGTACCGCGTTACAATGAGCATTTGACCGGTCAAGCACACAGTCGTTGGCTAGTGGCGATAGACGCAAGTGCGTCTGCGGTCAATGGCCTCTTTCCTTCCTTTCGCTGTGCCGAATCGGTTGCCGAGCACCGTTCTGATTCGGGTGTCGATGGCGTGCGTCTTACTGCTCGGGTCGCATATTAGTATGCGAAGCGCTAGTAGACGGGTGCGCTGTGTGGGGTGTTGTTAAGCCCACCCACTAGCGTGGTAATGCAAATTTGGTGGTTGGGTTCAAAGTTCACTAGGTTAAGTTAAAGAGCATCGGTCTAATATGTTTTATAGCAGTTCGGATGTTTGGAACTCATAAACGAAGGATTAGTCTATTTGGCCAGTTTCGCCGGCTTTTATTAACTTCAATATGAGTCTCTACTGTGTAGGTCGAAAGACAGGGAATTTAAACGCATCTCATGCATTGCTTACGCAATTCTTACCGTGCCATTAACTTTAATGTACGTTTTATTGCAGTAAACACCCATTATGCCGGCACGTGTGCAGTGGCCTATATATTTGGCGCTTGAATAAATGTGTCTTTCTCTGCTCAATGTCACAACCGTGAAATGTTTAAAAATATGCAGCAGTATGTTTTAACATGAACAAGATCTGATACATTTAAAATGCCAATAAAAAAGTACTAAAAGTGAAGATGACGCTTAATATAATACCGACTCACTTTCGTGTGTGGCAGAGGTTGAAGTTAAAAATATTAAAGACCGGAACGGGCTTTATGATATATTAAACACTGTTACCCTTTACTAGGCCACGCGGGCATATACTTCGATCGTGAAGTTAACTTTCTCATAGGTTTCCTAATTATGCGAATTGCCCTACGGGTGGTACTACGTTTTGGTAATGCGATCCCTTAGCATAAAGGGGCTCCCTTCATCAGCGTGCGGATTGGATGACTAATGGAATGTATCCACGCTACTAGAGCTCGGCATTCATCGCCTAAAATCGCCGGTCGGGCAAGTGCAAGCCACACGCGGATGATGATATTATGAGGCCAACTGGAATTCAATTCAACACACTTGCTCCTGGTAGAATGCGTCGTGCTTTCATCTCACTCTGGATCGAAGTGATTTGTATGAACGTTTTTAATAGATTTCGATTGATTTACGATCGTGTAGTGCATAAGATCCCAAACACGCCTGAGATGACTATTAACAGTGAATGTGAACGGATCGTAAAGCTTTAGCATTTGGGGAGACTGGACGTTCGGAGCTGTTAGGTAGTCAAACAACCACACTACCACAATGCAGGTGGAAACGGTATGTTTTGTTTTGTGAGACAAATCGTTACGATCACCACCGGTTGACCGTAATCCGTGCTTTCCTTATTAGCGATCAGCTTTCTTATCGTTCACTTCATCCGGTGAATGATTGAGACACACACGGGGAACGAAGAAATATGAAGAGAATCATGCATACAGCATACCAACTAATAGGTAGTGAGATAGATTTCATTTTCTACTGATCCAATGGAACCGACCGAAACAACGACGACTTCCGACGAACGACTCCAGAGCTCTGGACGAATTCTGGAAGGTGATAATAGTTCTCTCCAAACCAAACCGCGCTCCGGAGTGAGTAAACAGACGGCCATATGTAACCATATCCGAATCTAATCCACCGTCCGACCTGTCAAATACCGTACGTTCGGTATGGGGGTGCATTGGTAAGTTGACACTCTCGTCGTGAGAAGTGTCAATGAAGTGAAGAGTTCTGCTCGGTTCTTGAACAAAAGACGCATTTGTTAGCGTCCCATGCAGTTGGGTTTGTTTCCCACCCAAGCAGTGCGCTATTGTAGGAGTCTGTGAAGCTTTAGTTTTCGGGAAGGTTAAGTGGGATCAGCTCTGGTGATGTTTGCGTGTGGTCTATCGGATGATGCATCTGCATAATGTGTGCTATTAGGCCCTTTACCCTTCGCGGAGGGGTGTGAAGATGAGAAAATTCATCTTGAATGCTTCTTATAAATTGAGGACGACGAGAAAGACGAGCAAAGTGTCTCGGAAAGGAGAAAGTGTTTGCTAATGCAATGTTTGCAATATTTAGGCCATTGTTCATATATCACACATTATTGAGTGGTTCTCAGCAGATTAAGAAGGGATTAAATATGATAACATTTTGAGGGATGATTACCAATGATCAATATTCTGATCAAAACGTTCGGTGCCGAGCCTCACATGCTTTACACCTTGCACGTGATGGGAAACATTTGCGAGATGCCCAACAGGAATTTCGTCTGCGTGTGAAGGGTTCGATTTTAAAACAATACAAAGAGGCGGTATGAAACGAGATGCCCGCCAGTCACCGAAATGAAAGACTCTGAAGTGAAGCGACACAAAGCAAGCCAATCCAACTATTTTCCCTCACTTACTCCAAACAACAGCTGAAACCTGATGGTTCCGAACCTGTCTCCTTTCCGAAGTATGGCCTGGAGTGGGCAAACCGAGGAAAAACATAAATAAACATGTGCGGGAATGAAAAACGGACAGCCAGTGCAGCCGATCCAGCTACCGATTCAGTCCAAAATACAAAAAAAGCACACGAATATGTGGCTCATTCACGACGCATAGGTCTGTGCAGATGAAGCACGCCGTTCGTTCCACAGCTGACCGGGAACCGGGGGTCGGTACGCGGGTGCGGAAAATGTGCGGAACAAAGTAGCATGCAAGGAGTTGGAAAGTGAAACCCGTCGAAGGTGGTAGGGGAGTGTTTTTTGCTTCTTCTTCTTAAAAATCATAACCATTCGATGGAGAGCGATGAATGCGATGAGGATCGATTTAAATTCCAGCAAACAAACCGGACTGACGCGTGATCGGAAACGCGGACGCCCCGGAGTACCCAACGGAGTCGTTATCAAATCGATCGAACTCGATCGCAAGAGTTTTTGTCGAACATCCTGTCGAGAATGTGTGCTTTCCGCGAGTGCATTCGCGCAAACGATTAAGATGCTTGGATGAGATGTTTTGGGCGATGTGTCCCAGACACAGAATGGGCATTTGCATGCTTGCTTTCTTTAACCGGTCTTTTCGATCTCATTCGTCGGTAGCTACCATTCGGGATCGTTGCATCGTTGAGTGAACGTGATTTGGTACGTAAAGCGATCGTGTCTAAGAACTTGTCTCGGAGGCTTTTAAACTCACTTCCAGTTTATTTCTGTTTCGTTTCATTTTTCTTGGGATTGTTCGTTCCTTGGCGTGATGAGGCCTTTAAAGCGCTAGTAATGAAGACATTGAGATAACACAAAGATATGACTCAATAATCGTTTGGCGCATCAGACTCTGCATCGGGGGGGTTGCTGCAGTGCTCACCAACGCCTGCCCGCTTAGCCAAGATACTGTGCAGAGGATTATCATGCGATGAAATTTTGCCCTCACACAGGCGCATAGGCGACAAACGTAGTACGGTTGACAAACATGCAGCCAAAGGTACAAAGGAAAGCGTTTGTCAAATGCCGGCCACAATCGGGGACGGATTAACCGCAGTAGGAAAACATTCGCATCCGCCATGGTTGAAATTCGCACAACAAATTTGCTCTTTGTCGGTGACACTGCTCACTTCGCTACTTTGTTGCAGCCGGAAGTTCTTACCTTTTCTGCATAACGAACACCCTCGTACGACCTTCGGTCGCATCGCGTTCAGTAATGCAACCTTGCACCATTAGCGCTCATTAGTCGAATCGAATAATGCATGTGCATTAGTTGTGTCCTAATTGGGATACCGTCCACAGGGGACTGTGTACACACGCACTTCGAACAGGGTCGTCCATAAAACTGGAACAATTCTGAATCGTCCATCTGGGATCGAGTGCTCGCCCTGCGTTATTTTACGTGATCATTTACGTTATTCATCAGCGATCCAGTTGAATGGTTATTAATTATTTGATACAGTTAATTTCCTGCCATGCATCTTGCGTCCATATTTGGAGCTCCTGGCCCGCGATACTTACCGGTTCTTTGGGATAGTGTCACCAGCAAGCGTAGCGAACGAGCGATCGTTTACAGTTTTAATTACGCACCGTAAAACTCGATTGTCTCGCGTAAAACTCAATAACTAATTTGACAGATATTGATCGTCGGCATCTAACCGGGAGGTATCGTCCCATCACTTGATTGCTAATCTCTTTACCTATCGCGCCATCTAGGTGTGCTGGACGATTTCGTGTCTTCCTGTGTCTCTCGGGACGCTGCCGATAACCACCAGAAGTAGCACCAGAAGCCGAGTGATGCTCGATATATTCACACGTTCAACCGGTCTACGTCTGCGCGCGATCACGATCGGATCGAACCCGTGTGCGAAAGCTTCATCTGCATTAAGTTACACTTCGTGAGACTAAACTTTGCACCTTCTAACACAAGCTGGTACCACGTTTCGTTTTCGGAACCGTTCTGAGAGTTGAAGTCACACCTAATTAACCGTGCACAGGGTGGGGAAGAAACCAAAATGCAACACACTGCCTTACACTGCAAAGCATCGAAAGCAAGGTGTAACTACTCTTTCTCTCTTCTGTGCAACTGCATTACTCATACAATGTTGCAAATGAAGTCCTCACTGCACGCTTGCTAGCGTCGGTCAGTCAGTCAGTCATGCACGCTGTTTACCGGTAATGTATTAACGTGTGCTTCGCCAGGGAGATTCCTTCGGGAATGCTCGGCCCGCAACCGCTGCAAACCGATCGTCGTAATGTACGATTAGTATCATATTCTTTTTGAAATATTATTATCCGTGTTCAACCATCATGCACCAGCATGGTTCCGTATGCATAACGACAACTTACTCTTATGTGTCGGCGGTGAGTTCGTCCGAATGTACAGAGCAGTACCACTGCATCCAGCAGCCGGTTTCAATCTTCGAACGATCCGGCATTTGCTGACGGAGTCAAACCAGACAACAACGGTGTTTGCAACACCAGAAGCCCGTGACGTACTGTGGGTAGTAGAACGAGGAGAAAAGAAAAATAATTATTATCACACATTAACCTAGAATTATTGCACACGTTAGTTAGTGATGGGGTTGTTTGTGGAATGTTTGTTTGATCGAAATTGATTGGTGAATTGAATGATTAGTAGGGTGACTATAACATATTTTTTGAGAATTTTCCTATAAGTGGAACACTTTTGAAAAAGTATTTGGTATTAAATTCCATAAACGAGTAACGGTTTCGTGTATCATTCCATCAATCAGAATAGAAACCAGGTCGCTGAGTGATACAGTGCTTGACATAACTATACAACAGCTTTTGTTTTAGCAGTAACTATTGTTTTAGGAGGTGCATGTAGTAATTGCGATCCATTACGTGTTCCGTTAGCAGGTCACGGAAATCACAAAAATCCGTATATCTCTATTTTTCGAGTATGCCGTTTCTTAGATAGTAAATGATAAATTCCCTAAGTTCAATTTTAAGAGCATCATATTAATTTTTACTCAATTTTATTAATTAAATTTAGATAGAAGTTAATTTAAAAAGCGTTGGTAAATGTACAACTTATCATACTAATTTCATAGTATAAATTATAAATTATATAAAGGAACTAAATTTCATACAAATGATAAAAAAGTATGAAATTTAGTTCCGGAAAGCCTCATATGATACTTATGTATCTTCTTCGTAGATAATACATAGTGTGTAAAGGATGTTATAAGTCCTCAATTTACTTATTTAGCTGCAGAAACAATAGAGTGAAAATATTTCAAGGGATCAACTTATACGTATACAAATATCCACACAAAAAAACACACAAATTTTGTATATAATCAAGCCCTTTTGTTAAAATGGAATTTAGTTATACCTCATGAAAATAATTGCATTTTTTGAATAAGTTTTTGTGTTTTAATTTGCGAACGTTGAAACAATAATAGTCATAAAATATGTTTTTATTTTTTAAATAATTTTTCCATAATGTCCTCAAAAAATAATTATTCATATTGTTATACCACGCACTGTAGATACAAAATTAATCTCATATTTAATATGCCGGCCTTTTCTCTTTACACCGCTCATTAGCAAAAAATCGCCTGTTCACGGTCGGGGGATTGTTTATGATATTCCAAAATGATTCGCATGTTCCTTTTTATAGCTGCGCCCTCAGATGTAAGCCTCACACAGCATGCCTTCCGATGCTAATCAGCAGCTGAAGCTGACACTGTAAATTTGCGAATCGAAACACAGCAAAACGTAATCGTGGATGTGCTTCCAAACTGCTGAAATGCTAACACACTAGACCAGCTATAATTCACTTTCATCGCACACTCCGTCAAACATGGATTATGTGCGCAAAAAGGTTTGACTTAGATTGACCGCACAGGCAAATGGATGTTTTCTTGAGTGATCGGAATCACGAATCCGGTTTGAAGTTGGCGCATTCTTGCCGTGACGTAATCGAGCGAAAGGATCTGAAGTAGCAATGTTTATCTTGTTTCGTTCGTTTTGTTTGGTTTGGTGAAATGTATGCATGTGTGGCCTTCAGCTTAGACGCCACGGTACGGCAGTGTGCAGATATTGTTGAGGAAAGTCATTCACCCCTTTCCTGAACTTGATTTGGATGGATCGATTCGAAACATTTTTATGGCTGTTTCAGATAAACTTTAAAAAGGAAATCCCACCTCACCGGGCCCGGTTGTATCTGTAACGGTATACGTGGTCCCATCATTGATGTTCCCATTCTCACCGTGGTTCGTTCGTTCGTGGGGATATCAAACTGTGTTTCGATGTGTTACACGTTGATGGTAACATTCCAAAAATGTTGAAGGACAAATTTTTGGTCATATTTTAGAAGACCACCAAGGAAGCATTCTGTCCATTTTGAATCGAAAGTGGCAACAAATAATAGATACGTTATAATTTTTGAAGTTTATTAAAACTTTTAATAACATACAATTTTATAAAGATAATACCACCATTTAGCCGGCTATTCAATCGATATTAAATGCTCACAGTAAGCGAATCTTCGCAAAGCACATAATTCTAGTGGCAGGAACTAAATCGATCGTTTGGCCAGGCCTTACCCCTTAACGGGTATCGCACTCCATTAAAATCGCATCCCATCAGTTCGACTCCTGCCAATAATCAGAACCTCATCTAGCGGATCAAAGTGAAACTTAATTATACGTTCCATTAACTTCTGTGGATTCCGAACAGTCATAATACACATAATGATAATAACACGGCTTCCGAGAAGCGCATCAGCCGTTCCTGCGAAT
The DNA here is from genome assembly GCA_000473375.1 of Anopheles culicifacies. Lineage (NCBI taxonomy): Eukaryota > Metazoa > Arthropoda > Insecta > Diptera > Culicidae > Anopheles > Anopheles culicifacies. The sequence continues at coordinate 23,314 of AXCM01003631.1, forward strand.
GGTCCGATGGTCACACCTTCTGCCACGCGGGGAAAATGGTGATCGATATGCGGCCAAAATGGAGGGAGAAATGTTAGAACGAAAGTACAAATTAGGAGAGGGGAGAAATAAAAACTCTCAAATTACCCGAACTTGCGGGATCGAGCTAACCTTTTGCGAAATGCGTGTCATGCGTCAAGAGAGCGTAACTACAGAAGATGCGGCAGTAACTTTAGACAA
>AXCM01003632.1:0-23555 GCA_000473375.1 Anopheles culicifacies
GGCCGTATTGCTAAAATATACGTATTGATAAAATACATATATTGTCACGACTATTTAATTACAATTAGTGTTGGGTCAAGTAGCTCTTTTCAAAGAGCGGAGCGAACCGCTCTCGCTCACCTCAGTGAAGCGAAAAGTGCGAATTGCGCTCTGAAGAGCGCGATGTGCGATGAGCGAAAAGCGCTCCGAAGGGCGCGATGTGCGATGAGCGAAAAGCGCTCCGAAGAGCGCGATGTGCGTCAATTTTATCATTTATTAAAATTTACTAGAACATTATTTAACGCTATCTCTTCTAGTTTTTATTTTCGTATAGTTCTGTTAAGGAGTGTATATCACAATTATTACTTCAAACCTCTTGCGACTGTTTCGCCATGAGTTCACCTTTGCTGGTTGCACTGCTGAATGAATTCAGAAATGTTTAAAAGAATCTTCGAGAAAAGTTAGCTTTTTGACTGAGGTCATAAATAACTTCTTCTTCTTATTCTTCTTCTCTGGCTCTTCAACCTCGAGAGGTCTTGGCCTGCCATTTCTGGCTTCCGTGACTTGAGTGTACCCGCAACACTCAAAAACTGAATTTCTCAAGCCTTCTACTGTTGAGTAAAGTTATACTTTGCGACGCGCTGCAGTTTTAGCACAGCGCGCACTGTGCGCAGAATACGTTGGATGTTAAGCATACTCTCATGCACATCGCCCATAGCGCTCTTCTGAGCATTGCACATCGCGCTCATCGCTCATCGCACATCGCGCACCTCGGAGCGCTTTTCGCACAGTACGGAGCTACTTGATATTTTGTAAGGAGCGCACTGTGCGCGCTCAGTAAGGTGAGCGGAGCGATTAAGGTAGCTCTTTCGCTCAAGACACAACACTAATTGCAATCAAAAAACAAAAACAAAAAAAAATGCAAAACAAAATCCAGAAGTGCTGGGTTGTTGTTTACCGCAACAAACATGTGCTCGAGTTTTTATGACTTTCGAGCAGTGGAGCACTGGTTTTACGAATTTACAATTCGTAGTTTTAAATGAAAAAATTTTGCGTTTGACACAATTTATCTGTGAAAAGCCAAGTCGAGCTCAATTTTGTTATGTGATGGCTTAGATGGGGACAGGTCTCGACGCTGGTATCACTTCAGCCAGCAGACCGTACGACAAAATAATAATATGAATAATAATGAAATAATAAGAAAATAATATTGTTTTTATCCCCATTTCAGCACGTTGTCTGCCCATAGTTTTCGTTATTCGAGCAGTTCTCTTGCATTTTCTGAGATTCGAGCAACTGTTGATTCGAAACATTCGAAACTTTCGAATTCAAATGTTCACCGTCTGGAGAGTATTACAAATACCCCAGCCAGACAAAGATAGCCGTTAAATTAACGGACAAATTAAAAGTAAATTTAAGGTAAAGTAACAGTTCTTAATTTACTAATTTGAAGGGTTCAACATATTAACATTAGTGAAACACAGTGCTGAGTTTTGCTCAGTTTTTCATTCTATTGTATGGTTATAAAATGATACATTTATAGAAAACTTTTCAGTACTCCAGACACATACTACAGTATGATTAAAAATTAAAACAAGTCTTGAAGCCATTGGCAACATATAAACCTGAGAAAAAAAATCGCTTCTAGTTGATACCTTCAGGGGTATCGTAATTTCTTCTGACGTTTTATGATGGTTCATAATAATTACATAATCTTTCAATTTTATGTCCTGTTGGAGTTTTTATTATCCATCTTCCATGTAATACAATAATTTATGTTATTGTATGTAATTCGCATGACATTTCAAATAAAAGAGCAAATTGTATACTAGAACATGTGTAACGGGGAGTGAGAGTACAAGCCCAAATAAGTAATTTCATTTGACAATTTTCAGTATTATCATCTATAAAATCCTTTCAATTAACCAAATAAGCCGAACTTGTAAATGGTGAGTAAAATAGAAGGAGTCATATAATTTTGTTTGACGAAATATAATTACGAATTTGGACCAGTGGTCAAACGCTAAATTTTGCTTTCAATACTATACTTTTCTTATAATTCAATCGGTATTCACTGAACACATTTGTTTAGAAAATACTTTCTTTATTATTGCAAAATTTACAACAACAAAACTAATTTTGCGTTCAATGTTTTAATCTTATTTTACATTATACTATTAAAAGTAGGTACCATCTTTATCTTTTATACAGATTTTTCTAATATATATGTAACATAATAAAACGTATAACATTTATAACAATAGCCATATGTACTACAATCAAAACAACTTTCATTGATAACAATTTTACACAGCATACATTTAATTGATTGGGTTCCTAAATTAATATCACAATTTCATTCAATATTCTATGATTAGAAACAAAATTTAAAACTTTGAAGACTTGGCTTTTAAGTACACCAACGCCTACATAATTTCAGTTGCTTTGTATGGTTTCCACTATCCATTGGCGGTAGAACGAAATTTTTGTGTACACATCCGGATAGTTTTTAAATGCACATCCCGATCCAAACGACGTAATTCCCACCAATATCCAGGGGCCTCGTTTGCTTATACGGCATTGTAATGGACCACCAGAATCTCCCTATGAGTGATACGAGAAAAAAGAATATAAGTTTGAAGTGCTGAAAAATTACAAAGTTCTAAATAGCTTCCAAGCGTTTGCTAATCAAATGATATTATATATTAAGATATTTGATGCGAATTGTAATTTTTAAAAATGAACAACCTTTATCCGAATGATATACTCATGGTATTCTCAGTAAACATATTCTATTAATATTTTTAAAAATATACCAGCATAATTGCATATTTCAAAACATACCACACATGTTCCACCCGCTCCGTCCAGATTTCCAGCGCAAAGATGACCACGGTGTAGTTTGATGAAATCCCCATACGCTTCTTCACACCTAGCAAAAGTAATGGTTAGTAAATGAATATAATAAAATATTGCTACGGCTACAAAAGCTATCAGTGCAGGATAATTACTTCTTACTGTTCTGTATCGGTGCGCGCGTTTGCAGTAAGACATCGGTCAGTTCATCATCGATTGTAGATTTTCCCCAACCTGTTGCTAAGCAATCCACATACTGGGATGTATCTGGCATGGCGCTTGTAGAAGGGCCATGGTCCGTCTCGACATCCGATGCAGAATTAGCCGCCGGACCATTGACTTTAGGTGATAAGGGATCGATGGCGTCCTCGGTACGGTAGTTAGGTTCTTTGCGATAGTAAACTGGAGCATGGGAAAATTTATCGTTCCGCCGCCTATTGTTACCGAATTTACTGTTCAGATTCGCTCGGTGATGTTGATGCTGGGGCTCTGCGTTGCGAGTCAACATGATATTTCCTGCAAATGGGTGGTATATCCAACGGTTGCCATTGATGCTCTGTCGTGGGTAGGGTTTGTCTGGTTTGAGCATACCCACGGTGAACACTCGCCTTGATGACTGACTAGCTAGATTCAGTCTACCTTCGCTATCTTCGTCGGAGATTCTAGATTCCGGCTGTTCGCTCGATAAATTCGGATGAGTGCGATTGGAACGAAGAGACAGAAGCCGTTCAGCCACCAAATGATTCATCATGTATCGTGCAGTGCGTGGTCGTAAAGGTCGTCCAGATGCAGTTTGTAGGGATTTTTTAAAGTGTCTTAAAAAGTTTTCATCCCTAAAAGACACCGGCTCTGGAAGATCGTCGGAGACTGTTTCATACAGGGCATCGGCTTGCGCTGCTGCTGGGACCTCTAGACTTTCACTCTGAGCTTTATCGAAGAAATAGTCTGGCTTGTTTGCTGTACTCAGTTTCGATTGCTGCCCGGGCCTCGGATCGAACGCCATGCTGTTGACTTTGAAATCAGCAAACGGAAGACATATTTTCCTTACGCGAGAATTCGGAGACGTATTGGCTGGTTTTCCCAGCTTCAGTAATACTGCAAATAAAAATTGATGAAAATTAGTGATCAATCAATAATTGAAATTTTTTCTCTCTTTTCAAAATAACTAATTACCAAGATCATGCTTGAAGTTATGATATTTCTCGTGCAGAATTATTTTGTCTACCGGTATGCGCTGCTCAAAGCCTGATTCTGAGCGTCGATCATATTCTCCAAGAACCACTGTCCAAAGGGCGGGAAGCGGCAAGTTGAACAAATCACTAGTTAAGAACGTATATCTTCCGGTTAGTAAACTTGTATAGACAAACTGAGCATACGAACAGTATGTCCAGCAAAAGCTTTGATGTTTTGGTGTCAATAATCTGGTTATACACTAGGAGAGGAAATACTATACGCACTTATGAATACAGTGGGCCGCGGATAATACCCAGTTTCGATCAATCAGCACTCCACCGCACCAATGACCTATAAACCCGTACGACGGATGCAGTAACTCCAGCGATACCTGCCACGGATACTGACCTTCGACCGTGGGTGTACCGTGCATTATTTTCGGATTGCGAACGAAGGGCGTCAGGTTGGAGTGGCTGAAGTTGGTGCTCATTGGTATTTTGGTAAGGTTACTCCGTGGTTGACGACGTGATGTTCGAACTCCACAGTCTAAGGAAATGTAAAAGAAATGAAACATGGGATTTTTCTCTTCTGAAATATTTAAAATACCTGAAAAGCATCAAATAGTTATACGAGTGATCAAGTTGGTTTGTGCAATCAATCATAACATATCAATACTCAGTATTTTTCTACGCACAACACTAGGCATTTGAAGAGTTGATGGAATTTGATATTCAATTTCTCCGCTTTAATGAACACTCTCGTGGGTAATAGCATAGGCAGTTAAGGTAGATTCACAATCTGCACACGGAGTTCTTATTTGCCATGGAATGCTCCATACCTAAAGGATACTTGTTTTCTATCGGAAAAACTTTCCGGTCTAATAATACACCGCCGCTGTTTTAACCGGTAATCTTATTACGTAGCAGTGTAATCTATTTACCATAATTAAACATCTTGTAATATCGTGTATGCGTCTAGTTTCCCATCGAACTAGGAAAATGTTAAATGTTATTGGTATTCAATCTGTACATAGCGTCCCTTCAGTACAAGTTGCGCATACTTTCCCTTTGTTGTATCGAACAAAAACTATCGCTGCAACAATCACCAATTCAATAATTGGTTGCATGGACTTTGGGAGGAATACGTCTCCGGAAGCATAGTAAGGGACGACTTCCGGAGAAAGTCCTTATCTACAAGCGTGCACAGTTTGCCATAAATTAACATTACACGTGCAACCAGCATCATCGACCTTCCGTTTTGATAATCATTAGACAATGGTAGTGCCGGGGGAGAAAACAGTTCCGTTTACGCTCAATTGTGCTTTTGGTGCCAACTTTGTCCACTGCTTCTTCAATTTGCAAAGCTAGTGTATAGACCCTTGATAGACAAATGAAGTGAATCACAAGTGAGTTCAGTGAATGAAGTGAATGAAATAAGCAATTGAATACGATTCGTAGTTTATTCAAATTTGCGTCTTGAAGTGAAATACACACTGCATAACGAACCAAGTGAATTTGTGACGTAATGGTCTGCATAAAACCTGTGCCTGGAACGAACCTGAAATTTAAGTTAAATGATGCCTGGTTTAACTATCTGCATGATAATTGCAATACTTCATGTACCATACAATATATATATATATAATATTTCGTAAAAAGGGTAATAAAACTACTGACGCTTGCACAAGTGCAATCAAGATGCTGGTTCTTGTTGCTAGACGTATCAGCAGTCCGCCGTGCCTCTACTAAACCAACAATATTTCATACGCTCGTTAAGACCAGACTAGCACCACGCGCATTCCCTGACCTACCTGTCGGAAGCGATGGAAAGAGGAAATAACAAACAGACAAAAGGTAGGAAAAACCGGGTCTGAGTGTTGTAATCGAAGTTGCTGCAGAGTTTGTTCCAGGGCCTGAAATCTTCCTGCATAAGCCGTTGGATGGATGAAAGGAAAAGTAATGCTGTCGACAAGCGAGTGATACGTTCCGCTTGTCCCTTCATGGTTCGAGCATGATGCGAATCACCGTACAAGCGCATTGCTCTATTTAAGATGCAATTGTATATTATGTGGTGCAATTTATGTCTCTCTTTTTTCTGGTTACTTTCTTCAAATAAATGTCCGTTAACTGTTCGACAACGTTTCAACGCCGCATACTTGGCGTTCATTTGGAAATGTTTTATTACTTATCGTTACGTAGCAATTTATACTCGATTTCCACCTTTCTTTCAACTGTGTACAAGATGAAATCCACGAATCTTGGGTAGGGAGGCTTTTTTTTGCTTCTGTGTTACCGAGGCTCATATATTATGATGCAATCAAGTGGCAGCAAATGTTAATGATAGGTTAGAAGCGCATCATACAAAATGGTACACAAAAAAGCATTCACATTGTCTGATGGTTGTGCTTAGTATAATGAACATGGAAGCACCTAAATGAATAATTTCTTTTTTTTAACAAAAAAACATAGTTTTAAACGAATCTGAGAAAAAAAGACTTGCGGTTCTTTCAAACCGAAAAGCCTGTGTAAGTAGATGACGGCTAAGATGGAAGGTAAAAAAGAAATCTGTTTTGTAAAGATAACTATCTGAAATATCAAAAGTTTAACTAGGTTGGTTCACCGTACGCAACATTGACTAACGTGTTACGGATAGCATTCCATACATGGTAGACTTCTGGAAGTTGTAATACCACCAAAAATGGGAAACAATATATAAATAACATTCCTGACGTCCATATACTTATGATCCTAAACTATGATTTGAAATGAATGATCACTTCGAATGATGAATTATTCATGATTTCAACCAAGATTTTTTTCCAAATATTTACCTACTCTTACATACGACACAATACAGCAGACGACAGCTGTTCGTCATGAATGTATAAGAATTCTAACTTTTCTCAACTGCCGTGTATTACAATAACAGTGTTGTAGTATAACGGTACACATGTGGTCCTGCTATAATTCAATATTATGATAAAAGCTCGGCACGACGGAGGTGCTTACTAGAAACACAACAGGAAAATGTTTTTTTTTTAATGTTTGAAATTAAATTTATGTTAATTATTATAGATCGGTTCAATATCTAATGTGGGCAAATTACACACCCGTTTCTAGAATAATAATTGCTGCTTTTCGAGGTCATGCCCGCACTCATTATCAGTGCTCAAGCCTGCCAGTAACTTATAGTAATACCTTTGAAAGGAAAATGCGAGAAATATTCTTCAGATTTCACAAAAATCCCAAATTTACGCACCACTTACTGACAACTCCTGTCGTTGCTGATGCTGGCCGTCGGAACACTAGAAATTGAAATAATAAAAACAAAAATCATCCACCCACGTGCAATACAATTTTGCATGTGCAAATCACAATTGAACAAAAACTTTCGATACGTCTCGTTGCCGATCGATACAAGAAAACCTATGGACATTTGTTAAGTAAAACAAAGTACAGCGGTATTTCGCTCAATTTGTAATAGGAAACAAATTTGTGTTTTGTTCACAGTGTAATCGATTTATTAACACTCCCTTTTCGGTTGTCAATTGCGTGACCGGCGTCACGCTAAGTTGGATATAAATGTTAATCTCCATTTTCTGGGACTTAAGAGAAAACAACAGTAACTCTTTCGCATACCTCGTTTCATCTTGTGTTGTGGGAGGTTTTATTTTTCAGGTTGGGTTAGGTATGTATTTTTGTGGAATATGCTCACAGCCAAAACCAATTCAAGCTGCGATCGGGTTCACTAACGAACAGTGGCTTTATTGCTTTATACAGACTTCGAAAGATGTCGATATTATTAAGAATCGTTAAACTAACATTTTGAAGACCAATTATTCATTCAATTTGAAACCCCTTTTTTAAATTTGCTTACAGAATTTGAAACGATAACAATTAAATGATATCGCACCAAATTATAGCGTTATTTGATTATTCACAACAACTAACAATGACAATATACACGTTATGCAAATGCTTAGCTGGTAAAAGAATATCTTCAACACGTATTATGTCAGTCTTAGTGAATGAAATACGATACACCTAGTTGATAGAAAAAAAGATCTCATCTCTTGTTGTTTTGCGTTGTGTGCGTGATGCTTTTCAATATCCGGCACTTATGGCGTTAGGTTCGTGTGTAAGGTTTTTCACGTTTGATAGATGTTATATATTCCCTTTCCCTATCTGCTTTCAGCTGCTCAGCGCTCGTTTTAATATTACAGCATCGTTCCGTATTTCAACCGTATTTTAATTGCGGATGGGACTGCATCTATCAGTTCCTCTCGATCTTCCGATATGTAGGAAACAAAATTTCACTTTCAATGGAAGCGATATCATTCCCGTGTTATTCCAATTCGTATCGATCAATACAATAGGTGCGAAAGATTATGTTACCATTCCCTCAGGGCGAACTATGGCCCTAAGCCGCAGGGAACAAGCCGATCAACAGTTTGTTGAAATGATAGTTAGCTTTTATTTTGCGTTAAACTCCAAACAAATGGTTGACGCGCAAATTGCACTTCTGTCGCATGATGGCATGATCGACAACGAAGTGGGAAACACTGCGAGATTTACCTGGCCGATTCATGTTGATAATGGTCCAGGACAGACTCTCACTTCCTTCTGCTAAATGTTACGACTGTGCGGTTGAGATGGAACATTTTATTAGCATAATACGTCGATCCGGTTTCCATTTTTCGGGCGTACTGTGCTTATTAGCCATTTTTTATTGCCCAATGCAAAAATCCGCACGGTACTTCCGTTCGACACTCCTCATGGGGAGTACCTCATGAAGAGGAGCGGAAGCATCGACCGATACTTAAAGAACGGCCCATAAGGAAGAGAGGATGAATCAGTGAAAGTTTCTTGTATAGGCACCTTTTATGGAGTAACACAGTTTACATAATCGTCTGTCTGCGGTTGCAAGAGGCCGGCTGAGCTGAGGCAATCATGTTTGGAAGGTTGTCCATCGGTTTGTATTTACATACTCGCGCTCTCCCTTGAGTGCCCCGACACGACCATTCTATCCGTTTGGAATTGTTAAGCAAGACAGCCGTTGGAGAAAAACGGTGGCCATCGTACAGAGGGAGGTGTATCCGAGAGATCTTAAAAATGTTTTAATTAATATGCAGATTGTACACTCTCGCACCACATGCCAGTTTCTCCGATAGCGCAAGAGTGAAAATTCGTTAGTTTAGGTGCAAAAGGGTGTACATGAGCGCATACACCCATGTTTAAGCGTTGTTAACTTCCGCGAAATCCACGAGTGTACGATCGAGCTCAAACATCATTTTCCTTCTTATTACGTGTTTACTGTAAATCATTGATTTGTATCTACACTCATAGGATTGGAGTCATTCAAAAGCTTTCAAATGCATAAAAGCTCAATTAATTGCATATGTTTAGGCGGGAAACCGTTCGAAAAGCGTAGTACCTGATAGGAAATATATCAAATTATACCCATTTGTTGTTTGGGTGAACTGATTAATCGATCGTATTTTCCATCCACACAGACCAACTCAAGCTGTTAGGAACATTCGCCAAAGTGTGACAATAGCAACATATGTGAAATGCATGCAAAAACTGTACTATTCTCTGAATGGTTGAATTATTGAGGATAAGACGAAAACGAAAGGCTGATTGAACAGAAAAAGTTGTCATTTTTTTACTGAATGCCTACGTATGCTGACAATAAGACATCTCTAGTGCTGTGGCCATATGTAATCGAAAAGCTCATTCTTGAAAGTTCTGCCGAATACTGATTTCTCCATGTCTGAATCAGTATTCTGCGTTATAATATCAAACTTGGAAACTATCATACTGCACCAGTACGGATGACGGAACTGACGGTAAAATTGGGATTGTAAAAGTTTGAAAGGACAATATTTGTCCCAATGTCACGATGATAACAATATTATGAATCACATCTGCGATAATACTGCAGCTTTCTGCAAGCATCTAACATAAATCTTCGTCCACACAACCCGTACAGTCTGAATTTGAGTTGTGGATTGCACATGGAAGTGCAACTAATGCCGTAGAAGAAGAAACAATTTAAATCCCGTGTTGGTTAGAATTCAAAAAGTCAAGTTCAAATAAAGTCTTAAACGGCCCCCAAACGACCACAAACATTCACTTGCGAAACTCTACATTGCCCGAAATTGTCGTTTGCAATGCAAATTATACTCAAATTATTTCATAATTCACAGCACAAACAACGATTTGCCATTGCTATGATGCACCGTACAGCAACGGTAGCATTATTCGGCATCGTTTGCATAAATCCCCAAAAGAGGCAGGAGACAAACAAAGAAGAAAAAACTATCGTAAGCACTCTACAAATTAATCAAGATCTCACCTGAAAAGAGCAAATTTTCAGCACCGACGAAACCAAAGATTAACAGCAAAATGGCCATACACATTGTTGGTACATTTTGCATGATTCTTTCCTTCGGTGGATGTTACTCGCTGCCGGCTACCGTTTTCCGTTGCCACGTATTGCCACTGTCCACAAATGATGCTGCCAACTGGTGCACCTTATAATCTACCACCGTAACAAGATTTTGATTGATTCTTTGTAGATTCGGAGAGACGTATTGTAATTTGACAGGAAGTTGTAGGCATCCGTAAACGGAACATTATTTTCTTTGCAATTTATGTAGCCGCTTATAACTGATTTCTGTATGAGGAGATGCTTATGTGGTGTACCGTATTCGTTGTCCTTGTTTGTCCGATATCCCGGAACTAGAAGACTTGATAAGCACAGTATCCTACGACTAAAATTTGTCACGTTGATATAAAACTGAACCCAATTCTGTAACACTCAGCAGTAATAGCACATCACTCCTTTGGAATTTAACTTTCTCCTCTTGATGTTTTGGTTGATTTTATTTCACTTTTTGGATGGTTTCTCATCGCGCTTGAACCGGTGCAGCATGGAAAAACATGTAGAGTGTGGCAATGATGTTTCGTTCTCTCTGTTCTTCAGTTCATGGTTTAGCCGTAACAATCATTAGCTGCTTGCGGGTTGGTTTCCGGATTTGTCGGTTCGCATGACACTTCCACTTTTCGCGTCGTTCACGTCGTCGCGTTCGTGTCTTAAATTGTTATTGTTATCGTTTCACCTCATATTTAGTGTCGCGAATTTCACTTTGCGGACGAACTTTAAAGTTTTGGATGTCTCCCTCACAGGACCGCCGGGCAAAGGGTCATTGTTTTGCATGAAATTTACATAACTTAAAAGCGATCTTCCGATAGCACTGCAGCTAGATGTCGCGAGCTGCACTTTTCGCTGCCGTCAGGTAAGCTTGGGCTAGCAATGGTAGCACAATGAAATTTGCGTGACGGCACCGTGCACTTGGAGCCAATGTGAATCTTGATGGTTCCGTGTTTTGCTCGAGTCTCGCATGTCACCTATACCGGTTGAGGGTCAGAAGCATAAGCATAGATGAACACAGACGACGTCGAAAGCCGTAAGAAACGTGTTAGAAGTTTGTGGTGGCCACTCGGATGAACAGTAACGTCTCTTATATATGTCGAATGGCGTGCAGAGGGATTAGCAAAGTTCACTTAGATTCACTCACATTCAACACTTTTCATTTAAATGCTGGCTAACGGGAGCACGTAGAGAAAAGCAATGATTCCGACAATACGATGCACTGGGCTGTAATTGAAAATGGATGCAAAATATTAGTAGCGATTGTGCACACTGTTGTTTTAGTTATGTGTATGGGTGAGCGTGCCAAATTCATCACTATGCTCTCATCATAAAATAAAGTTTATAATTACTAACTGATATAGAACGTCAAATAACATAAATTTACATTCGCTAGAGGGAAAATTTTGATCCAAACGATAAAAAAAGAATTATAGCTGAATATATTGCTCAGTCACATTATTTTGACCCTGTAACATTAATCTTTCCGGTAAAATCGGAAACGTGATTTGCCTTCTAAGCGTAGATCAACTCTTGCAGCAAAGAGTAATTAAAAAAAGAGATTATCTTAAGCAGCTTATACCCTCCGTGGTAGATAACGTGATTGATAACTTATTCTATCTGCAAAGCATTTTAATGTTCCTAACGAATCCTTCGCGCACCCATAGTATAGAATATTTGGGCACTGTAATGTCGCCGTTAGCTTGCACAGTGCGGCAGACGAAAAGAGTGTTATGTTACGTCCGTTCCAACGTTAGCCGAAATAATGCACTCTGATATTTTTACAAGTTAAAAGTCATACCCATCACACAACGACGGAAATGGGACGTTTTTGTTCATCCGCAGTGCAGCATCATCTCAATCGAAATTTTGTGTTAGATACATGATCACGGTACGGAATAAGTTTCCCACACACCGGCAGAATTAAGCTGATAGTGAAAGCGAAAGTACCGAGCGGTGGACGCCTCAACGAACAAAGTCGATTTATTTGAAGTACAGAGCGACCCTTCTTTTCCAAGGTTAGCTTAAGTAAGCGCGAAACCGTGCCGAATCATTAGACCATCTTCCAGTGGCAACGGTTAGTTACGGTTCTTTCTTTTCTTTTTTTTGTTTTGGTTTTTGTTTAAACTCCCCACATTATACACCTGTGGACTGAGGATCGCACATGTGGTTTCGACTATCTCATCCATTTGTCCGCTAGTCGCTACTGCAGTCACGACCACGAACAGCAAAACATTGTGCCTCAGGACAATGTTTTTGGTATTAATTCAAATGTACAATCACCTGGTTGAATCATGTGAATTGCACAGTTTTGCCAATAGGAAGAAAAATACCCTGAATATCTTATTTTTCTTGATGGCGTGTTATAGCATTTTGTTGCTTGCTATAGATAAATTATATCATTCAAACTTATAACCAACCCTTCGAATAGCATCGAATAAGCAGATACTAATCAAGTTCTTTTTAAATTTTATGTTTTCTATGACTCTGCAACTTCAAGAGGTCTTGGCCTGCCGTGTTTGCCTCCCGTTACTTGAATTTATCCGCAGCGGAAAAGTCAGAATTGCATAGGAACGGTCCAAATGGGATTCGAACTCCTGTCCTGCCTATTAGTATAATTGTTAGCATACTGAAAACCGGTGCCGCTGGATTAATTAGTATACTAACAACATTTTTATTAATTAAAATTGGGTGAAAAGTTTGTAAATTCTGTATTCATACAACCATATACACAATTTACATATTTGAGGTTCGTTTACTGTTCGTCTTGCCTTATAATGGTTGATTAGTTTCTACCATTTAATCGTACCTTCTACATATTCTGCTTGCTATGATCGTAACGATGCAGCAATTTCCTATGAAATCCCCCCCACGAAAGCTAATTATTTCGCTTGAACCAGAAAAACCTGATTATAAAGATAGACACTTTCCATTTCTATCTAGTCGGGCTGATGGACGATAATGAAAAAGAGGTACCACATTAAAAAAAGCCTCAGCATTCAGACAGGCATATCAATATTTGATCAAATATCAATTTCAAAGTAAATATTTCAACTAATTTCGTTCCTTCAACACATTGTTAGAAACCTTAAAAACACACATAACCTAATAGGGTTCTGTAATTGTATTGTCATAAAACGGCACAATTCAAAAGGTTCCTTGATTCCTAACTGCCTACCATACAGAAGACGACAGACACGAAAGCTCACGTTTACGAATCAATAAAATGGCTGTATTATTTAAAATACAAGAGCTCTCTATGCTCGCCTCTATGTAACGTTCTTGGCTGTCACATGTTATTCAATTTTCGGCAAATTTTAATGACCCTCTGCACAACTATTAAATTAACTCTTGGGCCGAAGTCGCTATCAACAGTGCCAAACGCTTACAAGTGCGTTGATGATGAGCATTGTTTTCTAAATTTGCTACTTCATCCCGCAAATAAGTCGACGAAGAATTGAAATGATTAAAAATGAGCAGCTACACACAAAAACACGTGAGAGCTGAAAAAGGTAGCGATGTCTATCCACTGTCAGGTATGGAATGGCATAGTGCAGAGTGCAAACGAGAAGTTTAACAAAATTGAAAGTGAAATGATCGTTTGGAAGTCTGGCACAACCTGGCAAACACATTCAATAATCGATACTCGGGGGTAGAAATGTGGTAGCAGTAGTGGCTAGCGGTCAAATGATCACCGCATGCAAGAAAGCAACGATGCTGACGATAATAATAACAATGATAGGGTCACTGTAATGATGGGCTACACTGTTATACAATAGCCTATTGTACGGGATTGAACCTGTCAGCAGCAATCGTATGCAATTAAGGGATGAGCATGAATAAGCGAGTTAACGCCTTATATATCTCATTACACATGGCACGCCAGAGGGAGCTGTTAGGTAGTGTTTCGTTTAAAGCACAGTATATCGGTTAATTACAAATAGTAATATTAACACGATGGTCAATCAACAATAATTCACTAAATAGCTTTCGTTTGCTCATAGTTTCATAGTTCACAAGTAATCCATCTGGTATACACAAAACAAAAAATATGTTTTGGCTATCAAATACACTAATGTGGTTATCACGGAAGTAAGCGAAATAAGGTGTAAAATAAAGTATTAAAAGAAATGATCCCTTTGGAGCAAAACAAATGTGCAGAGTTACAAGTAAAATGTTAAAGTGCTTATTTAAAAAATATTTCTCAACATCTAGCAAAGTATCATTTTATTGATAACTTATTTTGGATTCCCTTATCACTTTGTACACATAAAAATGGAATTGGAGGATACAAGTTGATGAGTAACAAGAGAAAAACATGTGCAAGAACTCTTGACGGTAAGTATGTTTATCGTTAAGTCTGCAGGGGTTGTGTTCACTAGCACCAATTAGAACAACTGTTTTTTTTTTTTTCAAAAATTGTATCCATAGTTCCTGGCGAGAACTTCGATTGATCGTTCCACAACACGCGTTTGTAAAATTCACCAAAACAGTTGACTATTTGATGGATGTCAGATCACAGATCATGTACTAGAACAACAATCCTACACTCACGAACACACGCTCCACTCGTTTAAATTTTGCACCAGACGTTAGACATGAATGGACAAACTTTTAGGACGAGAATGCACTAGATAAATGGTAAACACCAGCCAACACGTGAGCGGAAACTGCTTCGCGACTGTGCACAGGTTGGAAACGTATCAGAGCATATGTTTTCTGTTTGTTTTGTTGCTGACGGACGCGATCTGACTGGCAGAGCGACGGTTCGTCTTTCGATCTGCGTTGCTCTCCGTGGGGTTTAGGTACTACCAACAAAGGTGGCGATGGCGTATGACACCAACACTCGTTTACTTTTACCCTTCTACTCATTCGCTTTACGCGTGTACGTCTCGCTTCACTCTTTGCAAACTTCCGAGCGCACCCGGGTAATGGTAGCGAGAGTAAGGAAGTTGCATGCAAAAGACTTGGCTTACCTTTCTACCCAGTCATTCAGTCGTTTGCTGGAAGGGATTGAAGTTTAGCCGGACTTTCGATTACGATTCGATGTGGCTAGCAACGATCTTCGATCTATTTACAGTTGGTTCAATAATTTTAAAATAGCTTTACTTTCTTCAAATAATGATTTATTCAGATTTTAAGTTGACGATTGATAGTACATTTGGTGCTCGATTGTAACTATAGAGTGTATCAAACTTAACTAAAGTATTTGTAAATATGATGATTTCTAGTATTAGCATGAGATATTGTTGTACAATGTATTCCATAGTTATCAATACGTCCTGGCCGTTCTTCATGAATAAAATATATATATATTCCATAGTTATGCAGATCCAATAATCTTTGAAACAATCTATGAAAATATTTCTTTAATCAATATAAGAAGATTAGATGCAAGCAATTTAATCGATATTCGTTCACAGTTGAGATACTTAGGTTGGAGAAAGGTAAACAGCTTATAAATGATATTAGTCTTCCTGCTCGGCTGTCAGCTGTATTCGAGGCTAAACAAAAGCTTGAGTATATACGAGCGCATGGAGCACCGTAAGTATCACATCGTGGATTGCACTGTGCGTCACAGCAAGTAATACTACATAAAATATATTAATTACCGAGACATTTCTGTAAATATATTCCGCATATTTACAATGCCGAATGGTACTGTTCGTGTATCCGATAAGAAACTAAGGAGTAAATTCTGAAAAAAATTCGCTAAATTCTGCTATTTCTGATAAATAAAACAAATTTTACGCAGATGATTTCATCTTCTACTAACCTAACCATTATGTGGTTTACTGTATTCAATGGCAAACAAACAAAAACACACAAAGCGAAGATCAGAAGCGTAATGTGTGACAAAATTTAATATTGTGCAGTTTTATGTTTCTACTACCGGAGACTAAAAGTTAATATGCGCTCATGAATACATGTGTTCCGAGTCGAAAGCACGTAGAATCATTTTCTGGATAAAATTAAGCGAAGCGACATCAGGATTCCGTGAAAAACGTGTGGTGTGTTCAAAAGAGTCTGATCCGTTTACGCGAAGATGTTAGATGGCAGAGAAAGAGTATTGATGCGATGTAAATTCGTTTCCGTGCATGTTTGCCCTTGATGCCAAGCGGTTAGTCATTGAAATTACGGAATAGGAACTGCAACGTACAAGCACTTTCTCGCTTGCGCACTTGTTTTCTCAATCGAGAAAGTATGAGAAAAGGGTGATTGTGTGAAACTAGATCGCATTACACAAGATCTAGTTTGACCTGTCTTGATTGATATAATCAAAGCATGGGGATCGAAAGCAGCCTAGGGGATAGACTGAAGCAACCATAGCATTGTAGCATAATTAAACAAGCTTATAAACACACTGTACAGTCAGACTTATGGTTAACGATAAAACCTTAATCGTGCATAGCGCTTAAAAATTATGTTCGCTAACACTTGCGAATGACGATTAAATCCGAAGTAAATTGTAATTATGAACAAGATTGTTTCATGGTAAATAAATTTGTTCCGATGTAACTTTGCTGCTTGTAAGTTATATCTCTTACTCTAAATTATTAAACTAATACCTCGGGGTTATTAACAGCTAGTTACCAAAGTTAATACTCGACAGGCGCATTGACCCTTTCCTTTACAAACTGCTGTAGAACGTCTCTTTATTGTGGTGCAGTCACCAATGTAATTTTTTTTATAAGTCTGATGCAAAAATAAAAAAAGATAGTCCAAATATAATACTAGTGCTTGGATAGTTATTTCATTAATAACATTATCAGTTCTCAACCAACAAAACAACTGTAACTGTCACTTGGGTACTTCAAAACTGTTCATGCAGGCGATCCGGGATTTGCAAATTCCCTCCAACATATGTAAACGATGGTGAAATCATGAACGGTTTGGCAATAAGTTCGTGCCGATATCAATACTACTTCGTTCTTTAATGTAAGTTTATTATAAGTTTTCTTTTACAGGCAACACAAGTTTGCTAAATCAGATCGTCATGACAGTCGAGGTTACAAACCACTCTTAACACTTTCGTTTTTTCAGCCACCATAATGTACATTACAATTGCCTACCTCTTAATTTTGTTCTCTTTTCATTCATCATTTATTTACGCACGAACACAACAAACCAAAACATGCCTTAGGAATTGGCATGCCATTGAAAAAATCACATATACATCAAATTTTCTCATCGCATTTACCTTAGTGTATATCAGTAGAACTACACATGCAGTTTTCTTATATGCAAATGGGTAACTCAAGGGCATAAGATGTGACAATTAAATTTATGCTTGTATGCATTTGTTTTGCCAGAAGCATTGCCCTTTATTTCGATTCTGATATATTGACCCACATTTTAAAAGTGAAAGAGTTATTGTTGAAAAATGAAATTTTATGCAAAGGTAAACCACTGATTTTGGTTATAGAATTAGCAATATCGTACATCATTACTTATTATTTTTCTGTATGAAACGTTTAATTTATTAAAATATTTTAAAAGGATTTTTGTATCGATTGAAATTGTGGTAGAACAGTTCAACAGTGTCCAGTAAAACGAATTAACTTTCTAAATAGATAAACCTGGTGCAAATGAAAATAAATTGTTAGTTTTTTTATACAACCGACATCAGCCTTGGGCCAGCCCGATGGGATAATTGTATCAGTGTCGGGACTTCACACCACGAACTTGGACTAAAATCTTGTCCAGATAGTTCCTTCTGCATGCTGTCTGGACTTCTTGCATGCTACGTGGTAAATTCAGTCTAATACGGCCAGACCGTAAACAACCTTCCTTTTCTTTTTTTCTTTTTATCTTCATATTATTGGAGCGGTTCGGTGGCCGAGGACACCGAGGCGCCAGTCTTCCAACGGGCAGGACCGAGGTTCGAATCCCATTCGGGCCGTTCCCCCTGATTATCCTGTTGCGGGTACATTCAAGTCACGGAAGCTAGAAATGGCAGGCCAAGACCTCTCGAGGTTGTAGAGCAAGCCAGAGAAGAAGAAGATCTTCATATATTCAGCTAGGGAAAACATTCATTTGAAAAAAAATCTTTTAGGATGTATGCCATGATATAAAGAATTAGTTCAATATTTTCAAATTCAAAAACAGACTTTGAGAATGCTTCATATAAAAGACTAAATTAAGTAATCGTAGAAAAAATTTTCGGATTATCTGTCACAAAACACAGCATCATACAGTGCAATTTGTCTTACCCACATCAAACACTTTTTTTATTATTCACGAATTATGACAGATTGTTTGTGTTCGTCAAATCTTATAACATTCAACATTAATATATCTATAGTTGTCTTAATCCGTTTAGGTAGTGATATTAACTTCACGTCCTATTAATCCACACAGATCCGCGTGGAAGAGACATTCAGTAGACACATTCGTTCATACTTTTTTTTTCGAAATCTACTATCGTTAAAGTCCATCGATTTAGATCAAGATTTTATATAAGAATAAATGAATTGACTTTTCAATGGTGTTTCAATGGGCCATCTTCACATTTAAAAGATGTGTTCCATTCCATTAGGCAACATTTCAAACATGAACGGGATACATTTAATTGACGACCATGTTGTCTTTTTCGTACCGTAGACACAGTTGGTTTCATGGTTTGTAAGCCAAGATGTAGTATTTGATTCTTGCTCTTTATTATGTCTCAACACTTGAAGTTGTTGCTTGTTTTCAAATAATGGTCTCAGCTAAGGCCGATTTCCCTGTTCAATCGTTTCCATTCACACGTGATGCATAACTGTACTGACGCTAGAGTATCGGTTTAAGGTTTGTAAGCTAATGCAACAGGAACAAGAAGTGCGGAACACAAAAAGAAAAGTGGGGTTCTGACCAATAGTTTTAAAACAGTAACAGTAACGGTAGATTCCCTTCCGTGGAACTGGAGTCGTAGAGTTGTCAAATTACGGAATTATGAAGATCAATACGTGTTTTTTCGATTGAAAAGAGAAAAGGAGAGCAAATAGATAGTACAGATTGATTGTTGCTTTTATGCCCCAAGAGAATGAATGCTTTCCCATAGATACCGTCAAGTATTTTGTTTCTAGCAACATGAAATATTTCTTGGAAAACAGTTATAAATTTAGATTATCAGCATTTCATACCATTTTCCGTAGGTAGAATCTACTACACATTCACAAGTAACATTTAATATCATAATCGTCTCCAGTACATTCAGCTCTGACAACATTTCAAATATATTACTTCGTTTCAGTTTTGATTGCAACTTGTGTGTATTCGTTAAACAATAAACCATTTCAATGAGACACACAAGTGCTCTTTTCTGCTTTGTTCAACCGTGTTCTAACAAGAGCTATTGATTCTGTTTTTTATTCCTCGACAGCTTCGTTTATCGTAGCATTAATTGAGTACTTTTGTTCTTACTTGTCTATCTATCAAGAAAATGTGTGAGGAATTTTCCATTCTAGTTATTGTTTTATAGAATATAAAACCCGTTAAGAATTTATTTCTTTTTTTCCAGTTTTTGTATCATTTTTAAACAATGAGTCTATTAAATCTTTTAAAGAAAACAATATCAAATAAATAATCTTTAAACCAAATTTTAGTACAACTTAAACAGAAAATCAAAACCGAAGCAAAAAACTAAATAGCTTAGATATTTCTTTCGTTTTGCTTTTTTTTCTAATCTTGTTTCATGATATGAGTGTTTTGTTAAGTAGTGGTACTATAGTAGTGGTATTTGACAGAGTCAACATATGCTATGTACTTAGTAAACAATCTTTTGTATTAGTGTTTACAGCGAAAATAGATTCCATATACGTGACCATTTTCCTACCATTAAACGGAAACTGATTTTTCTTCACTTGTTTTCGGATATTTTGTCACCAATGTTTGATATAAACAACGAAGGTAGTTGTTTTGACTGTTTGCATTTTTCGTGAAGGGTTTTGTACCATTTTAGTATTCCTCTTTGGAGGTTATCCGGAGTAAAAATCGCTTATCGGGTTTAGTCCATAAATCTTATTCTCGATGTGTCACCTTACTCCCTAGCGGAATGAACCATGTGTGGTCTCGGCTTCTTTACCTAACAGACATGCTAAAATAAAAATAAGCTTGACCTTAAACTGAATTTAAAATTAATAGATTTAAACGAGCAATGATTACATCTCATTGTTGTTGCTTCCGCCATCGTCCAAAGTTCTTTACATGAGCCAAATAAAGTAAATAAGAACGCATAGAAACCATGGAAAATGAAATAAAATAAATCAACCATGTTATCAACTAAGACACAATTATCCGCTTTATTTCAACTAGCACGGTAAGCCGATTACCAAATAGTAAGAAACCAATTACAGCCGTTACAGGTTTGTTTTTTGTCGAAACATATTTGAGATACTTGGGTACACGCAATCGCGATGCGATGGCCACCGGTGTCGTTTATTTTCATCCTCGTGTTCATCGTCATACTATCTCCATTGTTGGCAATTAGCGGATCGCAGACTAGGCATTAAGCCATTGGTACACTCAAAGGCTACAACTCCGTTAAAAAGATGTTTTGCCAAAAATGAAGTTACCGGGAGTGGCTGGATCATCTGATGAAAAGTATTCACGCCATAGTTCAGCAAACTGTTCTCGGTTTACCTCCACTTCGCCCTTTTTTGTGTAAATCGAAAGATAAACATATCAAAAGTGAATAAATGATGCTAGCTAGATGAAAAAATTCAGCTAAAATTTAATTTATATTGAAGAAAATGGTCCTAAATGATACATTGTAGTGGAACAAAATGTATATGTTTTATGTAATCGCATAATAAATATCAATCTTTCTTATGATTGGAAATGAAGTTTTCCAATCAACTGTTATTTTATCTATTTGCAGGTTTTCCGTAAAACCCAGAACCCAGATTTTTTCTATTTATAAAATATCTTTCTTTCAAATTCGAATTTGTGCCACAAGTGAGTCATAAAGCTATTTCATTGTACATCCAAAACGGCACCAATCGTTTTTCAGCAATGAAAGTTAAAAAAAAAACAAATATGACGACACCATAAGCTTAAGCTTCGCGTATTGCAAGATAAATAATCAAAAAGCAAAAGTCGATTATCCGATTCCATAGGACCGTTCGTAAAGAATTCAATGTGGAAGCGATTAAATTATCTACTTCCTCTTTCGAGAACCGCTCTAGCTACTGTACTCATACCGTATCGATGTAACAAACCTTTGACATCTTCTTGAACGCCTCCTGGCACTCGTTCTTATCAACGCCGTAGCTGGAGCACACAATCGAGAATTCATCGCCATCGATTGTTCCGTCGTGTGAGGCATCTTCGAGGTCAAACATGAAGTTCATGTATCTGTAAAATGTTTCAAAATTTGTCAATGAACAGAAGTTGAAAATAATGTTGAAATATTTCTTTAATATGGTCACATCAAGTGTTAGTCAAACTGTGTCATTCGTGACTAGCTATTCATCTTTAACACTAAGAGTTTCAACTTCTTAAAGTTGCATACAAATTTAATGTATATGGAACTATTCATCCGGTGTGCCATTCTATATAGCTGCACTCAAAATTTAATTAACCTCTTACTCGTCATTACACAAAGAGTAATGAAATGAAAAATCTACTACTGCTTTTGCTGTACCAACAACTGTTGAGAATCAAAGTTAGGCCATTGGTCCAACACTTTATCTTCCAAAAGATGTAAATTATTTTTCCTCTAGTTCTTGGCAAAACTAACGATATAAATTTATATTAATGTTTATCAGGTTTTCTACACATTTCATTTCCCATCCGTATTACCTGAACTGAAAATGAACGGTGCAATGTTGTGATGCATATTCTGAATGTTGAGGATATGTAAAAGGTCATGGTATATCATTTTGATTTAACAATTAAAATACTTTAAATATGAACTTACTATCCGGTAATTGTCCGTGATACAAGTACAAAAAAATCGAAAACATAATTATATTTGTAAATAACATTAACTCACCTCAATTGCCAGTCCATGACAGTGCTTGGGTCCTTGGCATAGGCATCCCACATATTGCACCATTCGTCAACAGACACCTGAGAAAAAAAACATGTATAAGCGCAAGATTTTTAAATTTGATTCACTTAACGTAGGCTGTATTCTCTTTTTATCGCAAATTATATACTCGATAAGCTTAAGATGAAAAACTTTTCTGCGTGTATTATGCTTTAGAAAAAATCTATTTCAAATCATTCGGGTTATGTGCTCATCTTTAGTATTTACATAACCGTTCTTAATACTCAAATAATAGACAAGTGCGTTAAAAATTTGAATTCTACGTGACCACTAGTACGGTGTCACGCACACGCATTGCGCCAAATTTTTCTTCCTCTTAGCCAGCACATTTGCACATTTTTCGAAAATGTTTCATTCTAGTTATGGTCATTTGAGTTCTTGGGATTTAATTTTCCAGCAGTAAAAACGATGCCCTGTTTTATGAACAGAACACGTTCGACCGCCACGCATGGTGCTACCTTGTTTCAAAATGTGTGTGGTTGGGATATCTTTGGCACGATTAATTTAATATATCTGCTGGCACTGGTCCAGTTTTGATTGTTCCGGGGGTTTTTGGAGTGTACAGGGCTTGCACACATTTTGCAACCATGTTTTCAACGATGTTCAAAAAACAGTGGCACCAGTAAGATCGACCATATTAATCGCCATCGATTGGCTATTCGAAATTTGTGTAGATATCTTGTTAATTGAAAACCAATGCTGTATTATTAGTTTAACATAATGCTATTATTTATTCTTTACGAAAATGTATTAAACATTTATTTTGTCTTAAATTCGCCATAATTGACATAAAACTTATATTAGTCTAATATTTCCACCCTAAAATCATGATTGATTTCCCTAAGCTTTCCATCCATTCGTACGTAAGTGCATTATAAAACAAAAAAAAAAAAACAAGCTGTTGGTAAACTTTCTAGTGAAAGTGAAAGCTTCTAACAATACCACAATAATTCAAGAATTATCGATAACTAATAGTGCCAAAACAAACTCCATATGTGAAACCTTTTAGGGATCTGCAAAATTGCAAGTACACTTGAACAATCACCAGAAATGATGTTGTTCAACAACTTTGCCAACA
>KI423496.1:11303-25760 GCA_000473375.1 Anopheles culicifacies
GAACAGCGTGAAGATGGTGTCAGTGTCAGCGTTGAACAAAGGTGCAGGTTCGTCCTGGCTGCCCAGATTGAAAGGATCAGTGTTTACAAGATGCAGACGACCGTCACCATCGGGGACAAGCTGCCAGTTCTGCTCGTATCCCTCTTCCTCGTATGGGATATGTTCCACGCCAACTTCCTCATGCAGAGGAAGGGCAGTAACTGCAAAGCGAAAGTGATCGTTAATCCTCTGCACAAAAAAAAGGAAAAACAAAAAACTTACCAGCTGCCAAGCAAAGGCTCAATACCGCTAGTACCTTCATTTTGGACGAGTTACTTCCTTTGTACTGATGCCTCCCAAAAACCGACCTTCATTTTTATACGGTGACCCCCGAAATTATGATTTTCCCACGCTCTCTTCTCTCACCTGCTAATCGGTCGGGTGAGAAAAGATCTAGAAGGAAAGTAATGTGCATAAATGGCTAATCTAATCTTAAGCATTATGGCACGCTACTGAAAGACCTTTCACAGCACTCGCAGGGGGGGAGACGATAAGAATTTGCCATTAGTACGCACTGGGACGTATATATCACTAATCGTACGATTTTATTAGCGATTTGCCTAGTCCATGCGCTAACCACCTTAAGTCCATGCGCGCATTCTTATCAATCGCACCAGCTCAATGATGTCTGAAGCGTTACTGATTCGTGATTGTTGTTTGCGTCATTTGCTAACTTCGCACCCTGTCGCATTTCAGTAGTAACCGAAAGCTATATTTGGCTCAAGAACTAGTACAATTGAAAATAGATCCTTCGCACGGAGGTGTTCAAAGGTACACGTGCCATCGTTTAATATCTTGCAAACGCCCTCCCTACAATTAATAAAGAACTCATCCCTTATCTATTACTGCATTCCTCGCGATCTTTCAACATCAAAACATGCAACAAAATTTATGAACAAACCTCACTAGACTCTAGGGCCGGGATTTAAAACACGGAAATGTAGTACCGCCACTTGAGATAATTGGTTTGACAAGTATATCAAGCATGATGCACTGCTCAAATCTCAAGACTCGAGAGGGAAGCGTTTATAAGACTTAAAAAGCCCTCTAGCACGGCAGTACTGCAAACTCATCATGGCCTGCTTGATCGTACTGCTAGCGTTGCTGCTTGCCGGCACTGTTTCATGCGTGTCTCCGGAGTGTGACAGCGGAAGAATTGCAGTTCCGAAGGATACAGAATCGTTTGAGTGTTTAACGGTGGAAGAACTCGCGCATCTGCAGCAGCTCGAGAGTGGGAAGCGCTTTGATGCCGAATCAGGCACACGGTTTCTACTGTGGACAGCAACAACCAACCCAGAAGATCAAGTGGAGTTGAAATTTGACGATCTATCCTCGTTGCACAATTCCACGTTCGATCCTCGCAATCCTACGCGCATTCTCATACACGGTTGGCTAGGCGATTGGAC
This sequence comes from Anopheles culicifacies, assembly GCA_000473375.1. Taxonomy (NCBI): domain Eukaryota; kingdom Metazoa; phylum Arthropoda; class Insecta; order Diptera; family Culicidae; genus Anopheles; species Anopheles culicifacies. Next base: position 12,749 of record KI423496.1, read on the forward strand.
ATCGGATGCGGTTCGTGCCCTTTCCAGAGCGTATGTGGCGAAAGGTGCGTACAATGTTATCGGCATCGACTGGTCAGCTGGTTCGTCGACGATAGTCTATCCAGTTGCACGATTGCGTGTGAGTGCGGTGGCCGATGCGATAGCGAAACAGATAGGCGTACTGCTGCAGGCCGGTCAGCATCCGTCTCAGATTGTTATCGTTGGGCACAGTCTCGGAGCACACATCGCTGGCCTAACGGGTAAACATTTTCAAACCCAACCCAAACTAGCGGCCATTTTCGCACTCGATCCAGCGGGACCACTTTTCGGCGGAGATCACCCATCGGAACGTGTCGATGCGTACGATGCAGAGTACGTGGAGGTGATACACACCAACAAAGGTCTGCTGGGTCATCGTGATGCGCTGGGGCAAGCCGATTTCTATCCCAATGGTGGACAATCTCAACCTGGCTGTCTGACAAACACTTGCAGCCACGAAAAAGCGGTAGAATACTTCCGCCGATCGCTGTCGAGCAGGGAAGCCCTGTACGTGGGGCGGCACTGTGAAACGGGTGCGGTTAATAATAAGTGCGACGGTGCACAGGCGGTCATGGGCGGTGATCTGAACGATATGTACAAAGTGAAGATGAGCGGATTGTTTTATCTCACGATCGGTAAATAAACGACATGTCGGTGATTAGTGGTACGGGGTTGCACTAGGGGGTATTACCTTCACCCGTATGCAATTCGCTTTATGTCGGGAAAATATTACAACAATTTGCTTACAAACTACCAACGCAACAGTATCGCTCTTAATATCACTGCTCCCACATTAGCATCCCACCGCGAACGGGAAACTGTTGGCCGTCTGCAGGAAGAAAATACCCGTCGGGGCACCTTCCCCATTCGGTGGCTCACCGCCCATGCGCGATGACACTCCAGTGTTTGCACACATACCATCCCGGATGTTTTGGAACTCTTCACACTGTTGTCCCACGAAACCATGTCTTGACAGAATCGATTCTACGTAAAAGTGGACGGCTCTAGCGTGGGCACAACCGCCCCCCACATCAGGTCCACAGCCTGGCTGTATACGTCCAAAGTTCGGATAGAAGTCAGCATCACCGATCGGATCCATAAAGCCCAACACACCACCGTTCGTGTGAATGATCTCCACGTAATCCGCATCCGATGCCATAATCCGGTCGGGAGCATTTCCGGCAAAGAATGGTAAGGCCGGATCCAACCCGATGATCGTTCCAATCGCACCCGACTGCCACTTTCCAACGTTGCCGGCTACATGGGCTCCCAAGCTGTGTCCCACCACTACGACATTGCGCTTGTTGATCTGGAAGTAACGATCCAGATAGTCCAGAATGTTGGAGGCTGCGGCTGCTACAGCATACACTAGCTGTCGCGAGTTGGGATAAAACTCGTCCACCGCTCCAACGCTCCAATCCACGTAGATCACATTGTAGTTGCCGGTGAAGAACAGTGCCGATCGCGTTAAGCGATTGATCTCGGAGTTTTGTGAACCCATCCATCCGTGGATGATCATGCGCGTTGGGTTGTTGGGATTGAAGGGAGAGCTCACAATGGAATCGAGATCACCATTCCGAAGGACATGGGGCACCTCGGGATTAGAAGCGGTATACAGCAAAAAGCGTGTGTCGCGCTCCGGAACAAAATCTTTCCTCGGCTTTTCTCCATCCAGCTGGTAGGGCATCTCGTACGATACCAATCGCATGTTACCATGCTCATCTGCCGCTACATGCCACTCATGATTGTCACTCTCTCTATGGAATAGTGAACCGGCACAAGCTGCTTGTAGGAGAGAAACAAAAACATTACTTCTTGGTTCGTTGTGTAATGGAAGGGATGATGCCTCGGCCGTTACCTAACTCCACACACACCACACTAACAAACACTAAGAGGGCACGCATTCTGCTCCACACGCATTCACAGCTCACCAGCAATCAAAATAATCGACTAACGGTAGCAGATAGCCACTTGCTTCCTTTTTATACCACCGATAAGGACAACATCATTATCTGAAAGTGCCCCAAAATACAATTCCTATCACTTCCGAATTGGCTGTTCGATAAGACGTTTGGCTAATGACATCACACCCGCCTAGGTCTAGACGACCGTCTACCGTGACATACGTGTGCTGTGGATTATGAGTTGGGGATTATTGGCAAAGGTTTTAACGAAGCGTCATCAATTGTCCACCGATGTCCGTACGGTAGCACTCTAGATAAGCCCCAAAAGGAACTGCATTATCATTCTGTATGCTTTATTTATTTTTTTGGAGCTCCAAGAGTTTTTTTTCTTCCTCATCCCAGCTCCTTTTGGTGACATAAGATTGATTAAACACCTCAGTGAACGTAACCCATCGCGTACGGTGACTCGGCCAATGTTTCGACCGTATACACACCAGCCGTAACGTTCTTCTGCCAAAATTCACCACCCATCATTGTTTGCTGCTTGATGTTGTAGCATGTCCGCTGGCGGATCTCGCTGTAATCGGTGCACCGAACGCCCCAGAACCCCTTGGTCGTGTTCGTGAGCGATTCGATGAAGTACTCGGTGGAGCGTCCATGGCTGCAGACGTCCGTTTTACAGCCCGGTTGCTTACGGCCGTAGTTCATGTAGAAGTCCACATGCCCTAGCGGAGCCGGATATCCCGAGAACTGTGTGTTTGTGTGAATGACCTCCACGTATGCAGCATCATCGGGACTGAGCCGTGAGTCTGGCTCATCCTGGAAGAAGTTGATCGATGCCGGATCGAGCCCATAGATCACCTGTAGCTGTAGCGTTTTAAGCGAGTGACCCGCATTACCCGCGATGTGCGCTCCCAGACTGTGGCCTACCACGTAAAGCCGGTCTATGTCCGTCATGTTCGAGCGTACGAGCTGATTGACCAGATCGGCTACCACCAACCCTACCGCGATCGTATACTGGGCGGCACGGAAATACGATTCACCTGCCCCGACACCCCAATCGACACCGATAACGTTGTAACTGTCCGCATCCAGGTACGCATCCTTTATGCCCTGTATTACCAACGAAGTTGCATTGTTAAACCATCCGTGAATAATTATTCTGTGGGAGAGAGATTTTGATTAGACTTTTGGTTTACTTGCACAAAATTCGAACACCTCCAACCTGACGGGATGGCTGGAATTGTAGAACGAACGCATCAACGTGTCCACCGTGTCGATCGAAAACACATGGGCATCAGCACGGTTCATTGGCGTGTAGAGATGAAACCGTACATCGCGCCGCGCACTGAACGATGTTCCAAAGCCAATGCGCACCTCATTTAGGTCACTGTCACCGGCTGCGAAAGAAAGCCCAACACTGTCACGATCAGTCAACCAAACGCTTTTCCAATGTGGGTTATGTTTACCTTCTGCACGAAGAACGAATCCACCAATCAATATCAGTAGGGTGAGCGTTCGGCCACTTTGAACCATTATTCCCAAACTTCGTATGGCTTGCGGAACGTCGTATCACCGACTGGTGACGGTACGTTACGAGGCGATGCGTTTTATGGTTCTGGTGTACACACTCCCAGCAGGTGGTACTTGTTGATGCAGAATGATTGGCTTTGTATTTAAAAAATGCACCCACCGTTGAGTGGTTGTTGATACTGTGAAAGAAGTTAAAATGTTACGATGATTGCTTCACTTCACCACACACATTGTTGGTTGGCCTCTTGGTCGGTAGAAATTTGGTAGAAAAGGTTTTTTCCACTTTAAATTCTTAACGATTTTCTCATAGTGAGACGGTGAGTCAATTACTTGATCGATGTTTCATCGCATATGGGGCAATCGATCACTAGATCGCACTGGATTATCACTTGCAATTTCTTTATGTAAGCCAAAAATTAACACTTTTTCCGTATGGATATGATGCACTCATAATATGATGATTGATCGGTCAACAAATCATCGGTGACACAATTCAGATTGTTGTGTGATCGAATATTACGATTCGACTCACCTGTTTGCGTAGGAATATTGACAAAAAAACGATTCACAATGCTTGCAACACATGCAATTGCACTCCACAGGAAGTAGGGTTAGTAATAATGTTATCACCCCCTAACCGAATGGCAGTACCACCGTTAGGCGCCAGCAAGTTAAACTCTACTGAACTTCGCACAAAATCACAACACTCCGCTCCAACTTGTCGTACGGAACTGTGTCTGTGTTTCGTGTCGCAACTCCACAATCAACAACCAACAACACTGCACACACAAAAAAAAGCTCTCTGTTTCGCTTTCGCCAGGCAGTTATTTCGGCGACGGCTTCCTCCGGACGTACTTTCTTCCCAGGCTTACTGGTTAGCTTTGTTGGATCAGGTTAAGATTTGGCGAAATTTACCTTTCCCTTAACTACCACGGGATCCATATTTTCGGCAGCGCTTTACGTAGTTTTATGGGCTTTTGCTCGTGTCGGATGAATCGTATTGGGAGTGGAGCGTTTTTTTTTTCTCGTTTTCAAAGTTTCAAAGTATAGCGTGTTCCGTGATTGGAACCCGAGCAGAGCCAGACGTAACCCCACACACACACAAATGATAAGCATTCTTTTCCCGCGGGGGTGAATGTGTGGAGCGTAAGCGAGAAACGCGTACACGTGACGGATTTAAGCGAACGATCGTATCGGAAGTTGCCGGCGACATGTCGCATCAGTGGACGCATCTCGTACGCTTCGTAACAGCAAACAATTCTAGCTACCTGCGGCTCTGGAAGCGCTGATCGCTAATGATCAGCAGCATGCCATTTCGTAATGAAAACAGGAAACTTACCCTCTTCCCGGTGTACAACAGTAGCGTAGTTGAGCGTTACAATTCAATCAGCAAACACCCTAACTATTAAATGACGGGGGAATAAAATAGGAACTTGACCTGCATTTTGCATTTGTGCTGGAGTCCTCCCCTTTGCGAAATTAATTTGCCACAGCCACAGAGTTCTTCGTTAGTCTCATTAAGACACTTCTAATCGACGTACGGGTCTAGTCAATGTCCACCTCATCTTGGCGGAGGCGGAGTTGTACAGTTCGACCCTCTGCTACTAGGGCAGGTAGGTAGCAGTAGTGATAGCACAGGCCAAAACCCATTTGCATGCAGATTTCGTCAATCAAGCAAATCGTTACGGTGAGACTGGCAGCAAAAAGGAAAGAGGGGAAAATAAAAATGCGCTCCGAAGAAAAACTTACTAACTTGCCTGCACGAGTTTAGAAATATGCGTTTCATTAGCGGTAATGCATCGTAAATTGCAGCTTTGCGCGAGAAGATGGAGCGTTTTAGCGTCGAGCTGTGGCGTTTGAGAGGCGCATGTGGTTTTGATTTTCTGACATATTCCGGGCCTGTCCAGAACTGATGCATTGTTGTGGCGAGGTGGCACAAATGGATCCTATTAGTGGACGCACCATTCTGGTTGTGGAAAAGTATTCACATCTCTTCACACTTGTTTCATAGGAAGTTGCTTTAGTTTTAGAAAAAAATATTTGAAGACTCCAGGATTTGTGTGACGATCAGGATCAAACACATGATAATCGAAAAAACAAACTGAACGAAAGATTTGTTGTCCACTACCCGTGTGGGGGGATAGATAAATACAGCGATCTCGATAGCTACGAAACCACACATCATCATATCGCGCGAGTGGAGACCTTACGCTCGCAAAGATTCGTGTACGGGCCGAAGCTCCAACAAACGTCGGCCAGTAGCAGTCGTACCGAAATCATCGGCCCTCAGTTCACCGGTAATGGTTGACCGTTGTAGAGCTCACACGCGTTGGCTTCACAATCAATCTGCCTAGGAAGGATCGGCTGTCGGCGTGTAGCGTGTGTTTTGGGATATCGTGTAGAGAAACGCATCACTTCAATAAAAAAAATCCCCACCGTTCCACAACGGCTTTGGACGACAACAGTACAAAAGTGATCTGACCACTTTTTTTTACGAACGTAGCGGCAAGTCCCATTCAACCGGTCAACGGCGGGGCACGCGTAGCCGATTAGTTGGGTTGGGGAATTTTGGCAAACACAGTGAAGGTTTCGGGGTACGAGGGCGCCATAGACTATATCTATTGTTAAACTGCGGTTCAGTTCGGTGTTTGTGATGAGCGTTGTGCATTGAAACTTTGGAGAAGCTCAGCACGCATACAAAGGTGCTTTGCACAAGGTAATCAGTGATTTTAAATATTGAAATCTGAACAAGTGTACAGCACTGTGTGGACATCGACATGGCGGATGAAAAAACTACTCCTATGGCAGCTCTGAAGCAGGTAAGACGATTTTATTTGGAGTTGATTGAGAATTTTTGCGAATTAAGCTAAAACTTACGGTCAAAACGTCAGCATACAGGCAGGCAGAGGAACCTTAACCTTGAACAAACGGTACACGTTAACACGAGTTGAACAAACGATGTCATTATATATGCTACTCCTCATCCCGGGAAGAATGTCTCTTCAATCTGATCTAAATACATACGCTAATCATAATTCGCATCTTTAATTCCTTCAATCTAGACGCTGCTCTCGTTATCGGTGTCACTATCGTACTACTGTATAGGACTTGTCCGGGGCTATTCGGCGCCTGCCGTACCATCCATGCATGCAACAGCTCCCGATCTACTGCCGAGCAAAAATATCGCCTCGTGGGTCAGTTCCATACCACCGTTTGGAGCGTTTTTCGGCAGTTTGGTTGCATTCCCGCTGATGCATCGAATAGGACGGAAATACACGGTGTTGATAGCTTCCCCGCTTTGGGTTACCTCCTGGATATTGATAGCTACGGCTGATGATTGGCGTGTACTGTTTTTGGCACGCATGCTGTCTGGATTCGGTGCTGGGTTGTCACTACCTGCAGCGCAGGTGTACGTCAGCGAGTGCAGTGATCCCAAGATTCGGGGAGTGATCGGTTCACTGCCCGCGTTAGCCATGTCGTTCGGAATCCTGGTGATGTACATCATGGGGAAGTTCTTCCACTGGAGGGTGCTCGCGTGGATATGCTGCGGAATGGCGAGCTGCCTATTTCTAGCCGTAGCTTGCTTCCCTCAGAGCCCTGTGTGGCTAAAGACGCGAAAGCAGTACGAAAAAGCGCACTACTCTGCCAAGTGGCTACATTTGCAGGGCTTCTCGATTGATCCCAAAGCCTCGGCCAATGTCACGGTAGAGCAGAAGGAAAAACAATCAACCGTAGCGCCACCAAAACCATTTTCGAAGGAAGCACTTCTTAGGAGGGAAATTCTAATTCCTCTCGGGATAGGGTTAGTGCTGCTGTCCATACAGCAACTCAGTGGGATCGATGCAGTGGTATTTTTCACGGTGGAGATCTTCCACGCGGCAGGTTCATCGATGGACGGACATCTGGCGACGATCATCGTGGGTACGGTGCAGGTACTGAGCAATGGAGCTGCTCTGTTCGTGGTCGATCGTGCCGGTCGTAAGCCATTGCTCATCATGTCCGGACTGATCATGTGCATTGCGATGGCATCGATGGGCGCCGCCTTCCATCTCAACTCGATCGGTAACACGTGCTTCGGGTATCTACCGGTAGTCAGTCTGATCGTATTCATGATTGGCTTCTCGATCGGATTCGGTAGCATACCGTTCCTGCTGATGGGTGAACTCTTCCCAACGGCACAGCGAAGCTTACTTAGCTCTCTAGCAGGATCGTTCAATCTGGCCATGATGTTTACCGTCATCAAAACGTACCATCCGTTGGAAGATGTAGGAACACGTTGATCACGACTCATTATGCGCAACTCTAACGTCTCTTCCTTTACAGCTGATCACCACATCCGGAACGTTCCTCATGTACAGTGTGCTCTGTGCACTTGGGGTGGTATTTGTAATTACGTGTGTACCGGAGACGAAGGGACGTGAGCTCGAAAGCATCCAGAAGCTGTTTGAACGACGACCTCAGCCTTTGCACCAGCAGGAACTGGGAAGCGAAAAAGCAAGCCATGACAATCCAGTCTTCAGTGCTTCCGACGAAATAGTACATCATCACGCGAAGTCGATCGATACGAAGCTATAAGATCGCGCTATAATGTAAATATTTCTTTCTCTTAGCTCATAGCACCGAATAAACTGAGCCTTGTGCTAAATTAACTCACTGATACACATTGTTTATTGCACATCCTATTGAAATGATGCCACCACCTCTGCCCTGCGATCGAACAGGGTGGTGCAGATTGATGTGACAGTATTGCAAAGTACGCGTAAGGAAGTTCTTCGACGGTTTTGTGACACTGGAAATGCCCAAAGGTCAAAGTATGAGTGGAAGAAATTAAAAGCATTCAAAAGCGAAAACGAAGGTTTAACATGAACATTATATCGAAAGCATTAGGACGCAGTGGATATGTATGAAGGGTTGCAGGTGTTTCCCTTATTTCACCACGAAGTAATAGTAGTTCTTGAAGATCATCGGCGCAGTATCGTCCGAGATGAAGTTACGATCGGGACGCTTGGAAGCGAATGGATTAACCGTAGGCGATTGTACGATCTGAAGTGTGCGCGTTGACTCACGCTGCAGTCGTTCTAAGTCGAGCGGGGACTCGAGCTCAGTATACGCCGTCACCAACATCGGACAGCCTGCCTCCGTTGCAGCACAGATTGTTGCAGGCCAGCTGTCCAAGCCAGCAAAGCCCGTAGTACGATGAAGTCCCGGATTGAAGAAACAGATAAGGTTTGGCCGCTGGTACCTGGAGCTGTGCCGATAGTCGTGGTACATGGTGCGACACTGGAAATCGAACGCGACTACACGGCACTTCAAGCGACAGGTACGGCACATTCTGTTTGAGAAAGCAAAGAGAGGGGAAAGCCAAACATTAGGGAGTAGATTTTGGTATGATGTTCTGAAATAATTCGTTCCGTAATCCCAACACTTACCTCCAACATTTCTTCAAATGGAAGCAACAGTTGTTGATTATCTATCCTTACCTGGCCATACGGTCTCACACTACCGGTAATTCTCAGCCATACTCACGTATTCTAGAACGAGGGCGGTGAAGATTAGCGTCGTATTTTCGAAGGATTGACAACTGTAACTGAGCATCAGTAGTATCATAGATGATCTTCAGTTACGCCATCCAACTGTTGGAAGGTGTCCAAGAATTGACATTTCCGTATTGTTTTCCTTCGAAAATAAAGCTTCTACGAGGAGAAGTTGCCGACTCAAGTCTTCAGCGCTACTGTGTTATCTTCCGGTTAGGATTAGTCGGTTGGACAAATATTCATACCAAAAAAAACCTTTTCCTCACACTAAAATGACAACAACAATTAACAAAACTATAAAAAATGACAAGAACACAACACAGGAAAAGAGGACAAACAGGCTGTCAGGCTGAAGATCAGAGTTTTTTCTCTTTGTAATGAGTGAGCTTTTATTAGCAAAAGGCTCCAAATAATACGTTAAAGTGACTTCTATTCAATGATTCTTCAAATTGATCACAGAAAGAGATCATGTAACAGGATTAGATACGATATATACGTAATACTGTGGTGAAGTAGGCCATGGACTGGCATGATCTGTCCTAATAAGATCATCCAAAGGTAATGATGGAGTTGGAATTAGTCAAAACATTTGATGAGGTACATTAAACAACACAATAACAGGAAGCAACGTACAAGAACACCCAGTACCCGGACTTCAACCTACTCTTACCTAAAGCGACTGATGACGTCGATCGGCAGATTCTCGACATTCAATTCCGGACCGACGAAAACCACACGTAGTACGGCGACCTCCGGTACGAGGTGAAGGAAGAACGCTTCCCACTTGTCCAGCGTGTCGCCCTCAAACTGTAGCTCAGCACCAACCAGATGGATCGTGAATGTGTTACCGAAGGATAGGCCCGTCTGCTGGAACGCATACAATGCGGACAGCGGAGCGGTCGCTATCTGTGAAAGTACGGCGTACACACATTCATCCCGAGGTACTGTACGAGAAAGTGTCCCAATATTACCTCAATGCGCTTGGACTAGGTTGGGGAACAAATAGAGCTTACCAGATGAGTTTTTGTACAGCTGCTTAAACGCTTCGTCTATGTTAGCCGGTAATGGAGTCGATTTCGTGAGGATGCGTGTCGGTAGAACTGGTTCGATCCGGCCAAGTATACGCTGTCGTAGAATTAACTTCTGAAAGAGCAGGTACGCCTTACACCAGCGGCGATGCGAAGCTTGCAGGTGTGTTGGATTTGCGATACAGTACGAAACCTGTCGGCAATCGGTACACTCCGTCAGCAGTTCCTGTCTCCATTCGCGACAATCTGGTGCGAGGCAGATGCGTGGAAACAGTACAATCTCGCGCTCGAAAGCTTGCATAGATCGTTTCAACGACAGCTCGATCTGGTTGAGCGTGTGAACGCGCAGATTGCGATACTCCTGAACGTTTAGCTTCTTTGCCAGCTGGTAAATATGTCCTCCTGAAAGCGGGGATGAAGAGCATTATTGGGTTGAAATGAAGAGAGTGAATGTAAGGTCGCGTTGACGAACCTCTGTTGGCTGCAATTTCACACAGTACCGTACAAAGTTCTCGATGGGACGGTTGATCCGAGCGCCGGTGTTCATCTCCACAGTACGATACCATCCGACAGCGTTCGCAGTGGAAGAAGCTCTTCAACGGATTCTTGCATACCTAGAATCGAAGGACAGAAAGGTTAGTTAACGGACACGAACGTTCCACCAGGATGGACAGAACTTCTCTCACCCTACCTGACAGATGGTTGCTATGAATACCGGACGCGGCGTAAACTTGTACTCGATCGTATCTTCCGACTCCTCGTCAAGCAAATCTTCTTCCAGCTCGTCCTCCTCGGTCGTATCCGTTCCGGGCGGTAATGTTTTCGGTAGTATCTTCGCCATTGCCGCCGTAGCATTGAGGGCTTGCAGTTGCTTCTCTACGTTAAACTTGACGTTCACTTCCTGCAAGGTAGGCATCAACATACGAATCGCATCTTTGGTTAAAAATGAACCGAGCGGATGATCATCCGCGTCCATGCCCGATGGCATCTCTGGAAACGGTAGCGAGGATGATGCAGATGGATCCGATCCAGATGTTGACGACGACGATGCTCCCTGACCGGAGTCAGTGCCGCCCGAACGAGATGGGGGTTGTGAGGCTTGCAGTATGCGCAGGATGCGTTCCAGATCTAGTTTCGACTTCTGTTTCGGTGCGTCCGACGATGGGGAGGAAGCTTGATGGGAGGTGCTAGCAGCGGGACCGGATGATTGCGATAGCGATGGAAATAGGGATGATAAGAGTGACGCTGATGATGAGGGGGATGATGATTCGAGACTAGTGCTAGTGGAGGAAGAAGGTGAATTGGTGGAGCTGTTAGTGGTGGGTTTGCTACTATCGTTCGTCGATGGGCCAGTTCCGCGGATCTTCTTCGAGCGCGAATGGGACAGCAGCACGTCCGCAATAGTCGATATAATGTCCATGTTTTTCTTAAATGCTTCCGTTCTACTTAGCTCCGCTGCCGGCGACCTGGAATCAGACTGAATTGTTGTCAAATGTTTATTCTGAACGGGTTCGCTAGTCATCGTTACCGTGGAGGTCTTGCCACCCGGCTGCTTGATGGGTGTCTTCATTTTGGCGGCACTTTTGCTGTGGACGTCCGGTTTGGGCGGCACCTCCGGTTTCTTCTGCACCGGTTTCGGTTTGCTGGCCGCACCGGCACCAGCAGTGGCAGGTTTCTTCGCTCCATTCAGGGCTTCCTCGGTTAGGCGTGCGGACGCTACGGCACCTTCTGCTGCTGCGGGGCCCGTTGGTTCTGCAGGTGTTGTTGGTACTGTGGCAGGAGTAGGAACGGGTGCAGGTGTGGATGGTGCGGGTACTGAGCTTGGAGAGGGAGCAGCTGCAGGGGCCTGTTGAGGTACCTGTTGCGGAGCTGTGGCTGTCGGTGCAACCTTGGCAGCTACAACCTTTTCCTTCTCAACTGAGGGTGACTTCTTCTTGAGGAACTCAGGCTTTGGCGGAGGTTCAGGTTTCTTCGAGGCGGGTGGTGTGCTAGGTTTCGGAGGAGCTCGTGCAGCTGCCGGTGTCGTTTTCGGTGGAGACGGAGCCTTGGCAGTTGTCTTCGGAGGCGAGGCACGCGCTGCAGTCTTGGGTTGCGGTGGAGACTTTTCTGGAGTTTTGGCTGGCGGTGTCTGCTGCTTACCGTTCACTGGAGCGGCCTGCTTTGCATTGGCGGGTTTCGGGGAGGCTTTCGGTGAGCCAGGAGCTGCTTCGGGAGTCTTTGGGATGGGTACTGGTGCTGATTGGCTTTCCTGCGATTTTGCTACCGTGACGGGTTCAGCAGAGGAGGCAAAATCGCCGCTTTGTACGTTTTTTGAACCGGTTACTTTGGTTGTGTTTTTCTCATCCTCCGATACGCTGTTTTTGGGTGTTCGTTTGTTGTTTTTCTTATTGCTCTTAGCATCCTGCTTCGAGGTGGCCGGTTTTTCTTGCGTTGGCGTAGTTGGGGCTGATCCGTTCGACTGTTTGGCTGCTTCACCGTTCGTTTTCCGCTTGGCTTCCTCTTCTGCTAACTTTTTCGCCTTATCTGCCGCTTCCTGTTTTGCTTTTTCTTCCGCCTCCTTCTTTGCCTTTTCAGCCGCCTCCTTCTTGGCCTTTTCTTCCGCTTCCTTCTTTGCCTTCTCAGCCGCCTCCTTCTTGGCCTTTTCTTCGGCCTCCTTCTTTGCCTTCTCAGCCGCCTCCTTCTTGGCCTTTTCTTCAGCCTCCTTCTTGGCCTTCTCAGCCGCCTCCTTCTTGGCCTTTTCTTCGGCCTCCTTCTTGGCCTTTTCAGCCGCCTCCTTCTTTGCCTTTTCTTCCGCTTCCTTCTTGGCCTTCTCAGCCGCCTCCTTCTTTGCCTTTTCTTCTGCCTCCTTCTTGGCCTTCTCAGCCGCCTCCTTCTTTGCCTTTTCTTCGGCCTCCTTCTTTGCCTTTTCAGCCGCTTCCTTCTTTGCCTTTTCTTCGGCCTCCTTCTTTGCCTTCTCAGCCGCCTCCTTCTTGGCCTTTTCTTCGGCCTCCTTCTT
>AXCM01003635.1:0-23958 GCA_000473375.1 Anopheles culicifacies
TTTAATAAACTCTTTATATTTAAAAGCATTTGGCTCTTACAACATGATTTAAAAGTCGTTAAAATAATGTGTCTTTACATCATATTGATCATATGGCATGATGCATCTGTAAAACTCAAAGCCGTTCGAAATTACCCACTCACTGAGGTACCTGTCTGTTCCTACTTCCGCACCAAGGTTTCTCACTTGGTTGCAGCTACCAACAAGTCCCTCCAACTGGACCAAACAAACGCGTTTCACTGGGACCGCCCTGGTGGCGGTAACCTGGCGTGCCCACCCGTGTTGAGACAGTGACGCTGTAAAGCGAGGTTTTTGAGGGAAGGTTAAAAAAAATTTCCATAACACCACATGCTACGGACATCGTCCTTTACGGTGCTGGACTGGTTAGTGCGCATGTTCCGCGCCGTTGTTATCCGAGAGTCCGCGTGAGTAATGCTCCGTATGCTCTCCGTCACAGGGCATCAGTTCATTCTCACCTTTTTCCCGGTTTGTTTTTTTGGTTTCCGTCGGCGATTTTCTTTCCACCTTTCTCCCGTTTAGTGTCCCGGCACCGGGACAAAGGAAAGGACCCAGAGAAACTGCAGGCAGAGAGCCACAGTTTCGGGCGGAAAATCCGTGAGAGCGAAAATGTGTAACTCACTCGGAGGGGAATACAACAACGTCAGGCGTGTATTATTATTATTGGAATTGCAAACAAAAAATACATATTTTCCAACTCGTCATTATCGTCCCTTTCGATCTGTGCGATCCTTGGCTCTTTCAAGCATGGGAAGGATACCAACCGGAAGGGAAGGTGGATGGGTGGCAGTAGACAATTGTACACACTCACACCCACGTACGGACCGTATTACATCGAGCGGGAGTGTACTGATGGTGTTAAGGGTGAGTTTACTAACACACCAGCCACCACTAGGCTGATGCTACACCACCTAGCACGGTGGTTCTGTTTTGTGTGTTTGTGCCTGGATGCAGTGCGACTTGCAGGGAATGAATGTGTGGGAGAGAGAGTGAGAGGTGTTGCTGCAGCTAAAGAAAGGATAATGTGCTGGGAAAGGACCTTTCTACCTTTCCAGATGCTTTACCCTCTAGAAACCATGAGGATGCGCTCATCAGCATGTTGTGGAGAGTGTATAAAAAGGGCACATAGTCGGTTGTGTGGTTCGTCTGATGAATGCATGCAGTCGTGTACCCTTTTTTCCCAGCATAGCATAGCAACCATCCAAGATGGTTATGTTTTAAAATTTTTATCGAAAAATAAAACAAATATATACAAACACGTAGAGTTATAGAGCTCTAAGGACAATTAGTTCGCTTTATAAAAAATATTCATCTTTTTTTTGTAATATTGAAGGATAGGGTTAATTAATTTGTGTATAATAATCCTTCCTATGTAATCATCCAAACTGTAAGGTTACAGATTTATTAAAGCGATGGTGTCTAACACTGCAGGAAGTAGGTCGATGAGCAGGCGAACGGTGCGAAGGGCGCACAGTTTCCCGTAGGAAAAACATGCATGCCACCATGTCAACATTCTTACAGCAGCGTGATGCCAATTATGGACGGGAAGGCTACCCTGTCGTCCGTATGCCACACATCTCCCTGTAACGAGGGTGCGGCATGGATTACCTTACAGGCGCGGAACGGCGCCTAGACATCAATCCCCCCCGTTCATCGCTTTGGTACGCGGCTAGGTCTTTTATCAAACGGCACTACACCATCTCAATGGGATACGGGCTTTCATCGCACTGCCAAGATGCCAAGGATCGATAGGTATTTCACATTCATACCATGCAAAGCATCGTAAACTGTCATCCGCTTTGCGAGATTGAGTTGATCTTCCCGGCGCATTAAATCCATACACACACACACGCATACTCGCAAAAATGCTGCATAAACTGGAGAATGTCTTAGATTTGCTTGGATCCTTTCGCTCGGGTTACTTTCATCAATGTGTGTCGTTTCAGCTTCCCCCTTGACGCGTGGCTGGTGAATTCTTCTGACGGTTGGCTGATTAGTATAATTTTACCAGCGCTTCCCGCAGTAGTGGAAGAAGAGAAACCCGTGTTCGAAATTTATTGTACCAAGTGTGTTGAATATGCAAAAGTTTGGTACAACTCATACACCGCAGAACTATCGATGCCGCTACACTCTCTATTCTAGTGGGTTTTTACATGCTTTTAATCTGTACTCTTCACTTTCGCTCTGGTTACAAGGAGATGATTTTACACTGTAGTGTGGCTGTAGTGTTTGTGATTTTATGTACACTGCACAATAATGTTCGTTGGATTGGCAAGAAGATAGTTTGACAGGGGTTTTTATTTTCTGTCGCATTTTCTCGAAGAATTAAATGTTAGCTGAAATGGGTGGCGTTGCGTAGACGTAAAGACGCCTGGGGAAGGAAAAGAAATTTACACTGCGGTGGTGATAAAATAAAGAAATGCATAACATTTTCTGCTTAATGCTGGACTTTTAGGTAGCATAAATGGAAACTTTGCAGAAGCTCAAGACGAGATTTTATCGAGATGTAGTGAGCTTCAATTGAGTGAACGTATTGAAATTGAATTTGCCAATTACACAGGATATTGAATGGTGATTCTATTTCAAATTGCAAAACCATCTTTTCATTACCTTGATCAATTAGAAAAATGCTTATTAATGAAATGATGTGATGTACTCTTTGAGGATTCTTTAAACTCTTAAATCTTTCGCTCTCAGGATGCATGAATCTTTTAAGTTTATCCGATCTTCGCAGATATTTTTATCTCTGAGGATTCGTGAATCTTTGCGGATCCATGAATTTTTTATGATTCTTAAATCTCAAACAATTCTTGAAACTCTGAAGTTACTAGAAGCTCTTAAGATTTTTACATGTGTGTGGGAGCAAAACCCTTTATAAATACATTAATCTCAGTGCGATTCAAAAGTTTTGTCGAATTGAATTTCACCCTACTGCAGGTTGGTATGAGTGACTCTTCTCCAACCATTCATTTAGCACAACACTAGTATTTTGTACCGCAACAAATACAATTTTTACGGTATCATGCGCGTTTATTGTTACCGTAGAACCGTGTATGCGACTCGCAATCATTAATTATGTTCTTGATTGAAGCCTTAGCTCCAGTACGGAACGAATTCTCGTCAAATTTTAGTATTGCCGTCGGTGAAATGTTACACAGCAACACCAACAACACCATGGCGCTCGGTTGCAGCCTAGAAAGAGGTCCAAACAAACTGGATCATCCATTCCTTTTTTTTTTCAAACAAATCAATCATCACGGCTGTCAGTGGCGTTGCGTTTGAGGCTTCATAAGGGTGTCTGTGATACGTTTCGAGCTTATAATCATTCCGTTCATCCATCAATATACGAACGAATGACGCTCGTAACAGGGAGATAGGTTACACCTGGCATATACATGGGTTACCATGTGTGTATAACGTTTCATTCTAACCTTCTGCTGGGCAAGCACGTGGTGTCATTGGGACGACGAGGCTTGTGCGAGGCATCGTCACATAATGGTGCCGCTTGTAAGCATTTAGCTCTAATCTTAACAAGCCATCAAGCGCCGTGTTACATGGAGCTTAAGGGTACACAGTAGAAGCTAATTGCCCGCGAAACGAATATACCGTGTGTGTTTGCCCGTTGTGTAATGAGAGTACGCGAACGCCATATACATATTGGGACCTCAATCGGTATTGGGTTTTCTTTCTTTCTTGTTCATTGTCCCTGCGTAATGAAGACCTCTCGGATAGTAAGCTTCGACAGGCCGGAACCAAACGTACACCCAATGCGGAACCATATTCGCGTAGGTTAGTTTGTTGGGTAGAAAGCTTGGAATTCTGTAGTCCCTTTGGGAGAGGGTGCCAATCAATTAATCATTTTTCTTTACCCAGAAGAAAAAAAAATCACTTCGTATGTAATGAAACCGTGTACAATTCCATTCTAACGGGTACAATGTCGCTAGCCTGTAGTCTGCCACAAGCACAAAACACTAGCATACATCCCGAAGGATACACCTCCGCTCATTTGAAAGCATTAAACGGT
Organism: Anopheles culicifacies; assembly: GCA_000473375.1. NCBI lineage: Eukaryota > Metazoa > Arthropoda > Insecta > Diptera > Culicidae > Anopheles > Anopheles culicifacies. Next base: position 4,043 of record AXCM01003635.1, read on the forward strand.
GTAATCGATTGTTATTAATGAACCATAACAATTCGAAGGGCCTGGAAAACGGGACCAGGAAATGAGAGCACTCTTTTGATTGGTTGGTGTTGACTGTTTTTGTTTTTAGTTTTACAGCTACGGCTTGTCAGGTATGGAATTTCTCCTTCATCAAGGGACTGCGTCCAGTTTTTCTAGCCTTCGCTTCGAGTCTAAATAGTGGCGGAAAATGGAAGAACCAGTTGGTAGTGTGTGAAGCTAAATGTTGGGGTGGTTTTTATTTTTGGTCTCCTCATTTTTCGATGCCATTTGCCTGATGGTCCTTCGATGATTGATAGAGTTCTGGATGGGTTCGTTCGGGGTATTGTGTACCGTTTGCCGCTCGCCTAGAGTCTCTGAGGAAGGTGCCCATTTTTGCGTTCGATCGAAAGTTCTTCCCCTGGAGAGCGGGAACGGAGGAACACGTCCTAGAAGAAAAAGGAACTCTAGCTTTCTTGGGCGGTTTCGTAGTGGGGAGGGCCAGACGATTTATGCGTACAACCACTAGTGCCGCTCCCCGTACACGCCGAGTCGGAAGTTCGCATCGTTCCGGTTGTGGCAAAAAGGAACAGGTCTTCAATTCACTGCCCGAGAATTGCGTATGGTGTCAAAATGGCTGAAAATAGCTGCATAATTAAGTTGCGTATAAATTGCGTATACGGGGTAACGTTTTTCTGTTACGGCTCGATGCTTTCGACGCGGTGCGTAAGCCCCGACCGGTCGAGTACGGTTCAAAAGGAGGTCATGTGGTACTGCCGGAGTTGTGGATGTGTATTTAGCAGGTTTGGAGCTTGGAGTGTACGTATGTATGCTTAGCAAATGATTGAACGATAACCGTACGGCTGTACGGAACACAATCGGATATCGGAACCTCGATGAGTTCGGGCGTCCAAGATTTGCCACCGGGAATATCCTTATCCAGGCGGATTTGCCACTCAACAACCAGCACCTAGGGGTTATCTCGCTGTTAGGATCCGGGTCCGCACAGGCGGGTCGCAACCGTAATCGAACGCAAGTGTGCAGTTGATAGGTTTGAGTGATTGATAATTTCTTGCTCGTCCGGTAGCTGTTGTTTAATCCGCATCCCTCTTCCTTCTAATTGATTGGTGTGTCCGTATTTCGATCCCGGGAGTCAATCATTGCTTCTTTCCCTCCAAAAAGCCTGCCTTTGACGACTGTTGGCCAATAAATTATAGTTCGCACCATATGGTTTTCCCTTGTGTCTTACTGGAACAAGGCAAGGTACTTTCGGGGTCTTCAATCGTTTCAAATTACTCGGAAATGAAAAATTCTTTAAGTCTTGTCTATGTACCCCACGTTATTTATTCCTTTTGTGTAAATCTTTCAGATGTAATTAGCTACTCAGGAAGCACATGTTCGTGGGAAGAAAATATTTAGGCTCGCTTACCCTCTTAAAATGGCACCTCCAATAAGAAAGATTTATGCGAATTAATACTGTGATTGAAGTAAAAATTGATAAAACCTACCACGGGAAAGAGCAAATTTATACGCGAGAATAAATTGAAACCAACGTTATCCTGTAATACGATCTTTTCCATGCGCGGCTATTTCCCATGGACCTCCGATACGGGTTGACACTTTTAAGGGCACGCTACCGATACATGCGCATACATTAAAGATCCGGCATAATTACGATCCTTGTGTGTGAGGAGTGTTTTTTCCAATTTACATCTCATCATATTTCCCCCGGTATGCGCTTCATGGAGGTAAAAGTTCGTCCCAATTACAACGCTTCTGTTTTCGTGGAACGCCACGAGATGGGAAAAGAAAAAAAGAAATGCGTTCGAACGACACGACGACGGTGCCGATCAATCGCAGGGCGCTTCCTTGCACAGGATGTGGAAAAGTAAACAATCGACCAATAATCACTTCCCACCGGATCACCGGAATGGATCGAAGCGAGCGGCAAAAAACTGAAACATCACCCGGCCACATATGCCACCTACATATATCTGCGCCAGAACGGAGTTCCGAATGAATATCCGCTCGGAGTTCAGGTTCCGGCCGGGTCCGCGCGATGAGGTTACCAGTTCCAGGAACTGCTGATTGTTCCAATTCGGATTTAGGCTGCGCCGGTTGTGATACGCAATTTATGGATGATTTTTTATGCCAATCCGTGGTTAAAAACCCACCCAACAAGTGTCGGGTACGGTGCTCATTTCAATCCCCGGTAGCTTCCGTTTTTGCTGCCTGCTGTACGCTAGGCTTTTCCGGTTCCGGTTTTTGTATGGGAAAATGATTTGCGATGCTGGAGCTGTGGCTGAAGCTGTGGAACTTTTGCACCAATGTGTTTCACACGCCACTCTCCAATGTGTTGTCCTTTGTTTGTTAGTCCTTTGTGACAAATCCTTTCGCTGGGCTTGGGAGGAGTGGGTTGCAGGCTGGTTTGGTTACACGGTTCTGAATGCAGGAAAACAGGAAATTGAGTTTGCACGAGAAACAATAGCGAGAAAATTTTGGAAACGAATCGTACTGGAGAGAGGTCTGGGAGGTGAAGAAGTTGTCTTCAGTACCGAACTTCCAAAACCCCCCGTATATTACCAAAGGCTGGAAGGTACTAACCGTACCGAATGGAAGCTTTACGACGACGTACGGCTAAAAACTACTCCCGATCAAATGAACGTTAGTTCGTTGTTGTGTGGTTTGTTTCCCTACTCTGGTACAAATTTTACTGGAAAGACGCATCAGGCTTTTCCAAGTCGGTAGAGACACCGCGTACTTCAGTACATCCCAGCACCCAACGGTGACACTGCAGAGAGACTGCCGGTTTCCGTCCCGGTAAGGGAAAATGGGCCGAAAAATGGTTTACGATGTGCGTGTTACTGGTTTTATATTCTCGGGGTTTTTATTTTACTTTATTTTATGACATTTTACTCGAATGAAGAAATTTCCTCTGGTGTGCGCACATTTGTGTAGTTTTTAGAAGTGGAAGTCGTCACTTTTACTTTAGATGTTTGTTGTGCTGGTTTTTATTTTCCTCCCCGTTTCCCGTTCTGTGCAAAACCGTTTTCATCTTTCCGCATGCAGAACGCTTGCTTATAGCGAAAGGCGTACTATTACACATACTCTTCTTCATTTAACCGTGCCAAACGGAAATGTTCTCTAGACGAGGGTTGTAATGGGAAAAAGTACGTAAGTTAGCCTCACCGCCACTGGTCGGAGAAAGTGCTCTGGGCCGGCTCTGGGTGTAAGAACTAAACACGAACTGTGTTCTCCACGACTACTACGACGACGACAACGGTGAAAGTAAGTAATCCATCGTCCTTAACGTCGTCCCAGCCAGTCAGAATGGGACTGTTCGGCCTGATGCTACCCTGTAGAAAGAAGGGCAAATATTTACCCAACGTACCAACGTCCTCATCGCCGTGGAATCGGATAAGAGAGGAGTGTGGCTTTAGTGTGAGGAAGCGACTTTTCCCTCGAGACACAGGGCGGGGGCACAACAACTGGGACCATACTGCTTGCTGCTGGTGCCTTCGTTTGGGGACAGGTTTGTCTCTCTGTTTTGTTTTTCGGCGATGAAGTTGAACGCGAAACTACTGCGATGGGTGACGCGTACGAGGTGAATTTGATCAAAATGTTTCGCTTAAATATTTACGCAATAAACATTTCAGATGGATGTCCTTAGATAAAGGTTCGGTTAGTTGGTGTGCTTTCGACCTCATGGACTCATGGTCCATTTTTTCGTTTTGGGGGGTTTCCAGGGTCTTTTTTTTTGGCTCTAAAGGAGCACTCCACTAGATATGGTCGTCAAATATGGGGCGCTTTATAAAGGGCCCACGTTTGGTGGGCTGTTTAATTTGCTTTCAGTATCAGGGTTTTGTTGGTTGCTTGAGATATTTATGGTGAAATTGGGTGGAGTGAGTTACTTCGGGATATTGTGTTGGAGATATCTTCTTCTTCTCCTTTTATACTATGGAAGCTACATCCTCGAGATGTCTTTGACTTGGCATCATAATGGGGACGAGACGAATGGGATTAGAACTACCTATTTGTCGTTTTAACCTTCTCGGCTACCGTGCTGCTCCAGCCGTTAGTAGAAAATTTCCAATAAGAATAAAATGACATAATAGCCAGAAGCGGCCCTAGAAACACGAAGTCCTAAACATTTTAGCTTAACTGTTTGGCTAATTCGACAGCATCGGTGCCATATCTCTCTCATTTTCTGTATCTATTTCTCTCTCTCTTCAAGAAAGTGTTAATTCATATGTCAAAAACGTCGATCCATGATCTCCGGAGTGCATCTCTATTCTTTCTGCTACTCTCCCAAAGAAGAAGTTTGTTGTAAAAGTCAATTATTTTTTTCCTTGACAGATTTGCCCTTCCTTGTAAGTAAATTCACAACTTCACGGCAAGTCGGCAAATGATCACTTCGACGAGCGAAAAACAAAAAAAAAACATCAGGCTCTATTCCTCATCCGGGTATCTTCTGTAGCAAAGGACACATTTGAAGTGTTCGCGCAAAGATGTAAAAGGCCCCCGGTCCCGTGTCTGGTGCCACGGGTTAAACTTTACCAAACAAGCTTGATCCCCAGGAGAACACACTAACTGACTCCGAGTTCGTTTTGTTTTCCCCCTCACAGCCCCCCTTTTTTCTCCCTCGTCCTCGGTGGTGAGTTTCTGCGGTCTCCAGTGGCAAAGCAGATTGAAAGTTAGCTAGGCCCCCCCTACGCCATACACACCAATATGGGATACACAACAGGTGCGGTGATGGAAACGTTCTTCAATTTCGCCCCGTGAAGGATGTGGCCACAAATGGAACCGGCATGAAATTTAAATTCAAAACAAATAATGCATTATGCTACCTATCTTGTTGCCGGCATGGAATGCGGCCCGCAGTGGTTGGCGAATTCTGCCGCGTTCGATCTTGATGCGAGCGTGTTTCCAGTTCTGTCGCTTGCTCTCTCGCCCTTGGTTGGGACACGCGCCCACTTTCTGATTGAAATTTGTGCAGAAATTTGTTCTGTCGATTCCCATTTCCCGGAACCTGTCAAGGAGTGATGTAAAAAAAGTGTAATGGAAATGTGGAATCGAGTTTTTCAATCAGTTCCTGTCGTGGCTTAGTGTCGGCGTATCCATTGTAAACATGTGATGCAGTTAATGCAATGGAACAAACTTTTCGAGCGATGGAATTTATCACAATATCACTATTAAAGAGAGCCTGACATCTTCATCAGCTTGTCTAGTTGGAGTTTGTATGAATTTATTTGACACTTTACTATGTTCCGGACTTAGTTCCCGAAATATGCATAGAATTCTTAATGCCCAGAACCTACCGCGAAGCTTCGTACCGTAAGAACACATGTTTTCTGCCATGTATCGCATGTCAAAAGTTATAAAAATGGTCCAATAATAATTAACAGTAAAGCAATGTGTTTACGAACCTCCCAATCTTGCCGGTTGGGTCACCCCAGCAAGATGTATGCGGCCATTGACTAATCTCGATATGGTGGCGGTGGTGGTGATTTATGAAATGAGTTCCGGTCTTTAGTCGAAGTCTGAAATTGAATTCCTCCGTGGCAGAGAAAAGGGGGTAGGAAATTTCATGCCCTGACCCAAAATGGTGAAAATGGTGTAGAGATTTAACTTTTCTCTGCTCGTACGATTTCTCGATGTGTCGCTGTCGACAAAAGGGTTAATATGTGTGTGTGTTCGACTGACCAGGGCGCTTGAATGGGATTTGGAAATAGTCAATAAAATGTTACTCACTCCATTCTTTGGGTTTGAATTAATTTAACCCCTGCAGGGGGTGAAACTATAAAAGAAGCCATATTTTAGTGAGAATTGAACGTAACACCATAATTTTGCCATTCATTTATGATCAGTAATGGCAATGGTGGGAGTTGAATATTCGTACACACATTTGAATAGTATGCACAGTTAGTTATTAGACCGTTTCATCGATTCTCGGCCGGGTGTCGGAATGGTAGTATATTAAAACATTATTTATCACTCACTGTACACAACACCAACAGAACTTGACTCAGGCTTCGAGCTAACAGGCTTCTCGATGAATATTTATCATTTTCCCAAATTTTTGTTCTCCAAAGCGAAAGAATTTCGAAGGCAAGAAATATTGGTAGCTACCGCACGGAGAAAGCTGTGCTTTCGTTATGCTAGGTGGTGTACCAGCAACATCTGCACGCATTTGTCTTAACGCGTGTGTACAGCAAAAAAACTATTTGATTTGTGTGCCTAATACAAACATTTGTAGCGTATCAAACGATGCGATTTGCCGACAGTTTGCCGTACAAATGGTGACCGCCATGCGACCGGGCCACCATGACAGACTGCTTTACATTGTGTACATCGATTTATTTGTATGATTCCATTTTCTTACACATCATTCAACCGCCGGAATGCTGAGGTCCTGAGAACTGGGCGTGTGTTACTTGCTGTTGCTGTTGTTTTTTTTTTGTAATGGAAAAAAACAGCTTTGTTTGTTTCTACTTAAGTTAACAACCTTTGTGATACGAGCGTGTGCACCTGCCCGTTAGATAAATGTAGGAAGAATACTTTTATTGCGTAAAACTATCATTTTCCAAGGCGTCTGTAATGCTCCGAGGAAATGTGTTCCTACTCGCTTCTACTTTATTTTTTTTTTTGGGCTGACATCTACAAAAAGGTGAAGGTACTTTCACTTTCCGCGCCTATTACAGCGGATTATTCGTGTTTCAAGTTACGGTGTCGCTTTTCGATGGTTGTTGTCGAAAAAGGCGCGCAAGGCTTTTTCCGGGGAGGTTTGCCTAACCAACCAGGGTGGTGTTGTGGTGGAATCGTATACATTTCAGATAGAACTGTTTCATATTTTAGTATCATTTGCTTCACATCGTTGGGAGCTTCCCGATGCTTCACTGAAACTCCACTCCGAATAGACAATGCTACTACACCGCTACCGCACCATGCGAGCGAGCGAGCGACGAGTTGAAGGTTTCGCTTTCCCCAAAAGAAGGATTCCCCTTCAGTTTTTTTGTTGTTGTGTGTTACCGTAACGATTGCTCGATTTTAGTTTTATGTTGTTCAGACGTAGGTTTGCCTTCACGCTTGTCCCGTCCGGACCACAAACACACACACACAGAATAAAAAAGCACCCATATTCTGGAAGCTCGTTGATCTCTTACTCCTTCTCGCTGATGTGTATTTTTTTTGTTCATTTCACTCCATCGCCAAATCCAAAACATTTTCCTTCAAAGAAAAGAATAAAACTGGAACAAGCGATAGAGGCGCAAAGGTAAAGGTAGGAAAGCAACATCGGAGTGAAAGCGTACCGGGCAGAATGAAAATAGTTCAACTAGGAAAGTAAGGTCCCTCGGCGCGTCGTAGAACCAAAAGTCATAGAATAATAAATTAGCGAAACTGATGATGCACGACGATGGATGGATAGTACTTTTACGTTTGCTGGTTACCTTTGGTGCCCGCTTCCCTTGCTGTGTGTGTGTGTTATTTTGGAGGGTGTGCAACCCGCGGACGACACCCGTTTTCCCCCCTCGTCGTAATCTACAGACGGCCGCGGCCATCGCACTGCGAAGGTTAACTGAGGTGGAAAATTCAACCCCGAATATCTGAGTCCGCGGATTTTTACGACCGGCGCTCCACGCTTCCAGGATTGGGGTGTGCCTCACGTTGCCGTAAATGCCAACAAGCAGGAGCAGGCTCTAGAAATCGATTACGTGTCCGCTTTATGTCCCTGGCTGTCGCCATGAAGTTGCGCCTCCAGCTTAACGTGCGCACTTTTCTGGAAATGCAAGGTGTGTGTGTGTGTTGAGATTAAAGCAAAACTCCCTGCCGGCGTTGTTGCATGCTTTGACTGACTTTGGGGAAGAGAGATGCCGGTGCTTCTTCAATGGCGGCAATAAAACGCCAGTATTAATGACCTGCAATGAGCACTAAAGTGTATATGTACGCTCGAAAGTGTGGTGTACGCTCCGTGGAGTGTGAAAATCCGATCTATGATAGTGGAATATATGATTGTTTTGGTTTGTAATCGTAATCAGAATTTCAAGCGTTTTCATTCCAACCTTCTCACATTCTCAAATGAGTTTAGAGTAAAGAATAATAAAACATAATATTTCTCTCTTATTTTTCAGGTGAGTAAACATGCTATTGTCTAAGGATATTCAGCGTATAGAACGGTAAGCGTATTCATCTAGTACCTAGCTCATCCGGTTTTATTGAGCTAATCACCTATTTACCCGTCACCAATCAATAACTCGCTGTCAAAACATTTCAACAAGACCCGCGTTTCACGTGTTTCGGAACTCGAATGTTATGTCTCGATATTTTGTCGGGAGTTCTTGCTTTCCTCCTCAATAAACAAGGTGGTGTTGGCCACAAACCATTGTGCCATTGCGAACTCGTAAAAATTACACACCAACGTAGCAAAAGCATCCCGAATAGCATCAAACTACAGCCACTACCACCATCGATGACGTGTTCGTTTCAATTTGGGTCGAACGGTGGCTGCGAAAGTCCTTTGGGAATCATTAAAACATCAAACTCGCTCCACGCCATTTCTACCACCACTACGCATTTGGTGTCTCGCACGCAGGAAAGCCTCCTTCACATCTCCAACTTTCTTAATTCAGCGCGCGCGCTTGCCTTTTCGGGTTTAGTTTCAGTTTTTCCTTCTGACCAGTGGCCAGTTTTCCTGCACACACGCTTCCGGTAAAAGAACTCTTTTTCATGGGCAACTAGGCACTCTCGAGCATCCTTCCCTGCCTTGTTTTCCTTTTTTTCCTTGGGCCGGAAACGCTTTCGACAGTTCACTTCATCCGACGGAAATGGATTCGGTGAGGGTTTGAGATGACGATGTGATGCCGTCCATCGGCATCGTGCAAAGCGCCACCGTCCCGGAGCTCCCGGGAGGGTGTGAGTAAAATGGACCGGGTGAAACTTAAACACACTACCACTCTCGATAAGAATGGTGAAGTGGGCTCCATTTAGCGTCGCCTTCGTTTATGGACAAACTCTCCGGGTCTGGCACCTCAGGCAGCGCAAGCAGCAGGGTTTCTTGTATACTATTACGTACTGATGGGGGTATTGCCAAGTAAATGCCAAGTAATTTCATACGGTCCACTGCAGTGGTGCTTTAGTTGCAGTGAAGTAACCTCTTACCAGTGATCCATGAGGGTTTTTACTTAAGATATTTTCCTTATTAGATGTTTTCCAATTTTAAGCGAGAAAACAATTCAATAAAGCTTAAATTTGCTTTATAATGTCGATATAATATTTTAGCGCTTCAATACTGTGTCTTTAATTCGACTCTTAAGACGATTCACTACCGTCAACCACACATACACACACAGAACATTAAATTAGACGTCTTCACATATGACTGGTGTGAATCGAAATTCTTGAACTTGTAAAGACACCTAGGAAAACGAACAAAGTCAAACTAGGTTAAGCATGACGCATGGGATCAGAAGTAAAACTTCTTGGACTTCTTGGACGAGAAGACTAGTATCAGGACGCGGCTGCTCACCTTCTTCCTGCCAAAAAAGAAGAAAAAAAACCTTTACGCCGGCCAAGTTTTCCTCGAACGAAAAGGGCGAAAGAAATGAAATAAACTCCTCGCAAGGAAACAGTTCCGAAACGTCGTCCGCTAGGCACGAGGTATAGTGTTGTGTGTACCAGCACCACCACCACCATCACCATGAGTGTGTATGGTGAAAGGCAAATGAAAAAACAATTTTCTTCCATTAGAGAAAATAGATGAAATTTGCACACATTAAATGAAACACAGGAGATGTGGGCATCGAAAGCGAATGAAAGAAAGAGCGAAAGGATATGACTTTCCGAAGGATGGAAGGGAAAAGCAATGGTTCAAGTCCTGGGAAAGAACCTGAGCATTTTCTTACCGCATTTCCCCCCCCTCTGATGTGTTGCGATCGTCCCGTTTCGTCCTTCTTTTTTTATTCTCACCCAAATGCAAGACTCCCCACTCCCATTCTTCTGATCCCTCAAAGGCGGTGGTGGTGGTAGCAGTGTCGTCTGGTGTGCGCTGGTGGAAAAACTTTGACTTATTAGTTTTGGTCCTTGCTTGGAATTGCTTCCGGCTATACGACTGGTAGTTCTCGCCGGGGAAAACCAAATGGGCGAATGGGCAAGAAGAAGTGAAAGCGAGACCGATAAAAGTTTACGCTTTGTGCAGAACTATTATCGGATCGGGGCAGTGCGCCCGAATGCCATCGAAATGGGGCAGCCCGCACGGTTGGGGCCGAACTCTCTCTCTTTGGTCCGGACATTTGGCTGGGATGAAGTGTCCTAAGAATGCCGCAAGATGTTGAGCATGGAATGTCGAGTACAGTCGTCTGTTTTTAAAGCTGAACGGAATGTATGGTTTGTTGAGCGCGCGCCAATCGTGTCCAGAACGGTTTCCGATGATTATTCTTTAATTTGGGAATTTATTTTGCGTTAATCGTTTCATGAAAACGTTGTATTGTGTTTGACTTCTGAGACTGAGTAGTAAATTAATTAAAGTAATTTCTTAAAACAAAGCTATTCAACTTTAAATTCGAATAAACAATCTTCTAATCCGGCGTGTACCATATGTTGTGTTCGACACCCTTGCTTTTGCATGCTCTCATTACGAACATTTTCCTGCTCTCTCGTGCTTTATCTGTCTCTATCTCTCTCTCGCTCTGATTTATCTTCATCTCGTTTTATCTCCACCACACAAGGGGTGCGTTTTCCCCTTCATCTGCTAAGGGTTGTGAGTGGCGTGAAACAAAACACAAAGAGCCTCCCTACGCGAGAGAAACGTGTGCGCGCTCTCTCTCGCTCTCTTCCGCTCGCTTGCATACTCGACCGTGAGCGAGGCGAAATGGGCGAAATCGTCGTTTTGCCGTGCGGTTCACCGTTTCCGAAGGGGGCAGGCCAGTTGCAGAGCGTACACCAAGACTCTTGGCAGGGTTGAGCGGTGTGAATTTTCGAATTTTACGTGCGTAATCGGAAAGCTTTCGTCGAGTACGGACGTGTGTGGAGTGAACGCCGCGTGCGTACGGGTTTTTCCTTTTCCATTCTCGGTGGTGTTGTGTACGTGTTTCGTGCATCGTGTGCGGGTCGAGTTGCAGCTTCAATAGATATTTGGCGTGCGACCACTCCGTCTCCCCTTGTTGGCCGGGTTTCACAAAACGCGAACCGAACGGTAGTGTGAAAAAGGATTTTTTATGGAATCAACAGAAATTTAGGCTTGCACATTGGCTGGTTTTTTGACAGTAATGCTGTTGGGCTGACGAATTGTGTTGTGAGCAAATTGTGCTGTGCAAGTGCAGTGATTTTTGTTTGTTGAATTATTTACCAAGCTGCTATCGACACTTGATCATTCACCTGCATACTAGTTTCTTCTAAAGGCGAATTTCCCACCTCATTCATTTTGTCTGTGTTTGTGTTTATGTTTCTAGGACAAAAGCTTCCAGTGAGGAGCAAATATTCGCATTTTCAAAATGTCACTGTTCTCATGTCATTCTCGAATGCAAGTCGTTTTATAAAGCTGTAAACAATCGCAACGCGAATAGTGGTGGGCTAAGTGATAGGGGTATTTCAAGAACTATCTGTGTTATAAAAAGAAGTGCATGTTCATCCGCTGGTAAAGTGAATGTTTACCAGGAACCAGAAAACGAATTTAAAGCAGGAAAATCCGAAACCAACACACCTGAAAACTCCATTCCTTATGACGAAATAGACGCGCTGGCCGGAAAATTCCAGCTCATCATCATCATCAGCACCATTTCTGCTGCTGGTGCTAGTGCGGTTTTTTCGATGGAATAAAAGGCAAAGTAAAACGGGGAACCAACAACGTGAACAACATGTAGAAAATTTGAGTGATGAAGAAGAAGAAAAAACACCACGAAAACCCCCCCATACCGGACGACTTTGAGTGAAGGTGTCGTCCTGCACAATACACCACAATCCGAATAGGTGAACGTGTGAGTGAAATTGTGTGTGGCGCGGAAAAAATGGGAAATTTCTCCCCTTTGAACGCCTCCTCCCTTCTCCAGTCTCCTCTTCTTACAGTCCGGGAAGGAAAAAGGCGGCCGTGTTGTGAGTGTTTGTGTTTTTGGTTTTTTGGCTTTCCATCCTTTAAGGAAAATCGTACCGTGGACGTGGACGGTGGTTTTGTCTCTTCGCCAGGTTCTGGTGTTTGTTTGGTCCTGGTCTGTGCGCTTGTGGTTTCCTCAGCTTGTGAATGTGCTTGGCCGATTTGGTGTGTCTGCTCTGTGTGCTCGAAAACCTCGGGGGAGGCGAGCAGGAAAAGAAGGTTACCAGTGAAACGATGGTGGAAAATTTGGTAGAAAATCTTGGTGCTCGATCGGGTGCACGGGTTTGCACGGTTGCCGCCTACCGGTTAGTGGAGCGTTTGCTTTGAAGAAAACCAAAAAGAGGGAAACGAATACTATTTTTCCAATTTCCACTTGCCAAAAGCGTGTGTTTTCGCTAGCTCCATAACTGGGGTTAGGATATGTTTCGCCGGAGTGTCGGAAATTCACACCCCCAAAAATTGAATCCCAGTTGGTGTAGGGCGTAAGGCTCTAGTTATTGTGAAGTTATTGCATAATTGTTTTAAACAAAAACACATGGGACATTATAATTGCAAATATTAACATGGAAAATCCTCTATCAAACATAACAAGCGCATAATTTCATCCAAAGCCTCATAAAGTGGGAAAATAAATAAACAGCTCCAGCAAGTGCAAGAACACAAACCTTGCCAAACCCCTTCCTGGGGAGGGAAAAAAAACTAACTCATTTTCTCGGCAATCATTTCCGTTTGCTTTCGAATACTGCAAAGCAGCGAGAGAAACCTTCATTTTTTTTTTGCTTCGTTAAAGGAGTAGAAAAGGGAAGCTTAAAAAAATACAGACTATGCATGTATATTATCCTTTGGAGGTATTTTTTTTTATTCTGTGTGAAGAAAGTTATTTTTTCGTTGCGCCACCCAACTCTCGCCGTTATGCCGCGGGGTGCGGATTGCAGCAAACGGTGCCCAAAATGCACCATTTTTGCTCTTGCTAGTTTTCTTATTTACTCAGCCCACCACAGCGTCCGTGTTTTTCCTTTTTCTACGCTGCTTTCCATCGTTTGTTTGGTTGCCTTTTGCAGCTAGGAGTAATGCGCTAGCCTTCTCTCGCGTTCCTTTACCGGGGAAGGATGGTGATGATGATGATGGCTGTAGGTTAATTTGGTGCTTTTCTTTTATTTTTTTTTTGCCGTCTCCTCCCCATCCACCAAGGTGTGGAATGGGAAAATTTAAATTAAAAAGGAAATAAATTTCATTTCCCGTGTGTCTCCCCCTCCCTCCATTGCACAAACATTCCTTTGACCGGGTGGACCGGCGTTCGCGTACAAGAAAATGCCGCTTGGTGATGATGCGAGGGAAAGAGCAATCCAGGGAAAGGTATGCTTGGGTCGGGTTTTTATGGAAGAAAGAATTAAATTTGTGTTCATTTTTATTGTTGTGTTCCAAAGGACACACAACAAACGAGCAGTGTGCCGCGCTATATGCAAAGGATAATTCGGTGTGTCTGTTCGTTAACTCCTTGCGGAGGCAACTTGCTCGTTGGACTTTTCGTCCGTTGTATTTGTGGAGCTTGTGAATGTGCCACAGAGTCCAGTGCAGGCATTCGTGTGTTTCTTGGTCAGTGTTGTTTTCTGCATTGGTACAAAAGTGTAAAAGCAATAGAAAATGTAATGGATATATTTATTAAACATATCCGTGGAACTCTTGTTAAACACAAGCTGTGGAGATTTGTTGGAAATTTGAGCAGAGCTAATTAAACTCAGAATTCACACCACTGCGAAGGGAAAATGAGTAATGACAAGTAAACAAAACTTGTGTCCTTCCGTGGCTCAGCTTTCATCGCCTGTTGACCGTGGAACGCGAGCAAAATCCCATATTGCGCTACCGCCGGATGGGCTCGTGCGCGCATTCAGTGCGCTTCATATAATTAACATTGTAGCGTCTTGAGTTTTTTTTTGTTTTTAGTGAGTAGCTCCTTTCCCTTCCATTGTTCCCAAGAAATACGGAGCCCGAGTGCGAACATGAGCAAGGGGTTGAAATTCTAGAACTAACTGTCGGTCGCGGTAACTCCCCGTTCTTCTGCGGGCAGCAGCTGCCGCCACAGTACCAAACATACAACACACCCGTTTTGCAGTGCGAAAGTGCAGTTAAATGTGCAGTGCAGTTTTGTGCGACTTATGTAGAAACTGGGGCAAGAATAAAAATGTGGCATTAAAAAATCGGTACAAAAACAACAAGCATGCCGCGCGTTCTGTTGACTTGGGCCTGGCTTGGAGATGGGGCAGTAGTTCAGTTCTAGCAGAGATAGCGCAGAGGTCGTTTTAGTTCCGTCGGATCTTTTTGCCTGGAGAGTGAAGCACACACACATAAAATGCCGATTTTTATACTAGCAGACCAGCAAAGGCTCTCTGACTCGCTGTACCAAATGGGGAATCGCGGAAACCTGTGACGGAGCACCTACAATTTAAAGGAGAAAAAGACAACTTTACAAGTATAACAGCAGCAATAACAAGAACAAAGGGAGAGAGAGAAAAAAAATGAAAATCTACCAGGGTTTGGAGAAAAAGGAAGAAAAGAAATAGTAACAAGCGCAACAAAATATGCCGCCAGAACGTCTCTTCAAATTGGATGCAAAAGGCAACGACGATGGGTGAGGAAATTGGGCGCAAGAAGGAAAAATCGAGCCACCTAAGCAGCTAGTGAAAAAAGAATTTCCAAGGGTGTGCACCGTGTAACCCTTTTCCCAGCCGGGGCTCAGAGCCCACATCAACCACTGTTGGTGATGGTGGAGTTGTGTTGTGTTTGAACCTGCCCCGCTGTTTGATGTTTTGCCTTTTGTGAAGGCTGCAAGTTACAACACAAAACTGCTCGCTTGCTGTCTCTCTCTCTTGCTCACCTCTCCATTCTGGGATTCTCACCCACCCGGTCCGTCACTGAGGAAAACTTTTCATTTCTACGTCTGTGGAAAAATCATCGACGAGAGACGTAAGAAGGTGACGTACGCGCAGGGAGGTGGTAAAGCATTTTGTTTTTGTTCGAGTAATTTTTTTGTTTTGTTTGGTTCTATTATTTTGAGTATGTTTTTAGTTACTTTGTTATCATTTTTGTGGCACAAAACGGGTGGTACGAAGGCGGGAGGAGGTTTTCCGGGCTTTGCTGGGTGAGGCCGGGCGATGCCTTCTCTGCCACCATAGCCAATTCTTGCCCTATTAAGGTGTGTGAAAAGTGATGATGTCTGCGAAAAGAAGTAACCGGAAAGGTGGCAGTGTGTGGTTGAAAAATACTACTTACTATTGTTGCCGCACTATACACTAACTGGCTGTATCTTGGTGGAGGAGCGCTAGTTCAGCACTTGCCGGTCTGCTTGTTCTCCGGGGAGAGCTCCCGAAGTATGATTGTGCAGCTCATCATCATCATCCTCGTCCTCGCCATACATAGAATCCGCTCCGCGTTTTGATCTCTATCCACCTTTGATGCCACCATTGTTTCGTATCTCCTTCTTCGCGAACAGAAGCAAAATTAGCCTTCTCGAAGCCTCAGAAGTCAGAAGAGAAGAAAGAGCGCACACTTGAAAAATGGACCACGTTTGCAACTATGTTGTGTGCCAGAAGGAATGTTTTTTTATTTTTACTGAAACAAAAGTAACGTAACACTAAAAGCGCGCGCACCGATGTGTGAGTGTTTGAAACGGCCAACAATCCTCCCGTCGGACGTTGTGTGTATTTATCGTCCATAAACAATCCGGAATCTCCCACACTGCGGAGGCCCGGCCATTCCCCCCTCAAGCGTCTGCCGACGCATGTGGTCGTGCGGCAAGAGTTTACGAATGTTTGTGACAGCTGTCGGCCGAGACCTTTCGCAAACGCACACACCGACGTCGGAGAGGAGGATGTCCTTCCGCGCCGGTGCTTAGTGTGGAGATATGACTTTGACTGACTGACTGGCTTGACTGACGGCTTGGACGGACGGATGGAACTAAACCAACAGACCGACAAAATAAATGAATGAGCAGCGAAATAGCTGTGTGTGTCTGCCTCGGACCGAGAAGGATTTTCGATGGACAGCGGCGAGGGAGTCGGGTTGGTGGTTACGAGGAGCAAGCGCAGAAAAAAGGGCTAATTTTCCATTAGTAGTAGCCCGTTGGCAGTAGCTTCGGAACAATTACTACTCCACTCCAGTAGCAGCCAGCAGCAGCTCGCGTTTCTGCAGGAGAGCACACTGCAGCATATTGGACCACGCGCTCTCTAGCCTGGTCGAAATCGTAGTCTGGATTGGTTTTAATTTTCTTTACCAATTTCTTTCCCCTCATCGGTTGTGTCCTAGCTTTGGCTTCAAAGTTGTACAAACTACCGTTCCATATGCCATTTCCTTTCGAACAACCGGCTGCTTCCATAAGCGAAGAGTCGTCTGGAACATTACTATTCTCTCGTACGGTTTGTTTAAGGTTCAGTGGGTTTTAGACACCACATCATATCTGGCAGAAACGGCGTGGAGTGGAGAGTCTTAATTAGCTTCGAAGCCAGTCGGGCGAGGATAAGTTGGGCAGTGATGGCGGTAGTGTACGGCGCCACAAATTCTGGATGGACAATTGGACATTGGAAAGCGTTACGGATAAAAAAGGACTCCAGCGCTGAAGTCATCGCTTTTGGTGGTGCTAATCATCAACAGACCACCCGTTGGAGAACTTGGTTTTGGAACATCATCAACCTTTTGGTGGTCCAAGCTGTGTGTCGAGTTCTTGTGTGATTCCATGATCTCACCTTCAATTACGCACCGGAAAAAGGGCGTCCGAACGATCATCGAGCGAGGTCAAACAAATACGGCGGCCCCTCCAGCAGGGTTAATTAACTATCACTTACAGCAGGATATGTCTTCAAAAAAGCGACGATGCGTGAAGTGACCGTCGGCGCGCCAGTTAAAGGGAACAGGAACACAAATACACACTAGTTTCAAAAAATGAAAGTCCTAAAGGAAAAAAAAACTTGGGGTGTCTCGTAGTGCAGCTGATCCAATGCGCTCGTGTGTGTGTGCCGTCGTCAGGCACCGTTGGAGACGTCGTCCTTTTTCCCCAGTGTTTTGAGACCTCATGCACGTCCTATCACGGTCGTGGCACACAATGTTGCACTATGCGCTCAAACTAAAAAGGGTTCCCCACGCACACACAATTCATGTTGTTGTTTTAGTCGTCTGTAAGTTCTTGATCCTTAAGCCGCATTTTACGAGGTATCAAAACAAGCGGCACCAGTATCGCACGTTTGGATCCAACAATAGTAACTAAAAATTCGATCGAACCATGAAGGTTCCCGTTTCTGTAACGTTTTTTTCTGTTTTGTTGAGGAGTCCCAGACGAGAGCCTTGGTCAATAGTCGCAGTTATTAAAACAAACCACTAGTAGCTCTAGTATGGGAGGAAAAGAAGTGTTATAAACACAGGACGAAGGATACAACGCTTGCACACACACGTGCGTACTTAAATACACTCGCCTGACGGGGGGTGATATCAGTTTTTCGAAATCAATTCTTCGTTTCCGGCTGTGTGTGTGTGTGTTTTTTCGGTGTGTCGGTTGTGTGCACTCCAGAACTCCGGAATACCCCCACCGAGTCCTTTTGCGGCACGCGGTATGACACAGTGAAGGGTGTTCAACGTTTCGTCCTTTTTTGTGTATGGCAGGCTCGCTTACTGCGAGCGGATGTCCAGATGGGAGGATAAAGTTTAATTGGTTTCGAAGCAGCCCAATACATATTGTTGTTGCTGGCCAGTAAGTTGTGGCCGGACAAAGAGGGCACCGGTTGCGGCGCTTACCATTTCTGATAGATTTTCTCATTTCATTATTTTCCGTTTCCTTTCGTTTGGTGGTTTCTGGGGGTTTTCGATGACTGACTGCATGTCCGCTATGGCCCCCTGGTACACTATGGATCAACTGTGCCGGTGACACATACACAAAGCCATTTTTGGATGCCAATCGGTTTATACTCAGAGCGCGCGCGTGTGTGTGTGTATGCTGTCAGTCTCTACTGTGTTTTGTTTTCCGCGTGAAGGTTCGTCTCTTTTTGTTTTCGGAAAGCCAATTAAAACAATTTGAAAACGGAGCTGCCTTGAGCGCCCCGTCCGGAGGGAAAATTGAGGCCAATTTGAATTGTGTTATTAGAAGCGTTTAACGTGTCCACCGTGTTGCGCTGGTGTGTTTGTGTGTGTCTGCCGCTGTCTGCCAGTTGATTGATATTTTGATATGTCCGAATGATAACCTTGCCGTTGCCGAAAATGAACTGAACCGAAAAGTGTGTCCACCACCGCGCCTCGGAAAGGGAATATGTCCCGAGCCGGGGACGTACAGCAAAAGTAATGCCTCTACGAATCGATCGCACTGGGATAGAACTGAAACACGGAGGGAGTTGTAGACATAGATATAGCATGTTCATCTATTGTTCTACCATCATCAGGCTACATATGTTCGCATTATTTCATAATGTAACGCTTCACTATTCATCCGTTTGGTCCATCAGTCTACCTTCCTTCGCCACTTTTTTGTTTCCCAGAACTCAGAACGGTTTCGTTGTTGCAATTTAATATTAATTTGGTTATTATTTTAGATGACCCTTAAGTACCGTCGTATATATCAACCCTCGCTTTGTAACGAGCGTTAATAGATGATCGATTACACACACAATAACAAAAAAAAACACACACACACACCGCCTAGATTGATGTGTGTCAGTGTACTCATTCCCGTGTGTCGAGCAGTAATTTATTACACACCACAAATACGTTCCCAGATGGTAGCACTACGGAACAACCTCCTCCCCATTTATGCGTATGTGGTCCGCTAAATGCTGCTCATTTATTTTTACTGTCTAGTCTCCATTAAAGAATCAATCCGCCGCCACACCGGCCAGTGTACATGATACGGGAGAACGTGTTACCCTTTTTTTTACGAGCACCCGGACACTCCAGAATACCTGGCTTATTTCCTTTGGTAAAATAAACGAAAATTAATGCTCCCATTCGTCTCATTAAAAGTGAGGGAAGGAAGACGGTGTAGCTAGTGGCAACTTTGCATTTAGCACACATTTATTGCATTATTAACGAGAGACGCAGCTAATGCTGGGCCTGGCTGTGTATTCGCGTTAGCGCGCGCGCGCTCGCTCGCACCCCATTATGCTGTTACGCCAATGTTTACGATCGGTGCGAAACGGGTGCTAATCGACAGTCAACCCCTTTTCCGCTTTGCTCCTCAGAGTGGTCTCCATAGAACACCAAAGCCTCGGTGCCATACTGCCCGTGCCTATCGTCCAGTGTCCGTTCGAGTGTGACAAAGTTCATCCGTCCAATATTTGTTAGTGAGTGAGGCTGGAATAAATCCAGCCTCGCCACATTGCCCGAAAGACAAAGAAGTGCACTCGGAAGTGTAATTGCAGTGGTAGTTGCATCAATATGCACCTTGCACGGTATGACTGTTGCGCAAGGAATGTGTACATGCCGATTGTATGCTCGTGTGTGCTGTTTTTTTTTTCATTTTAATTCTTCTCCATTATCGTCTTGTGCTTTTTCTTGTTGGAAGTAGACTGCTTTTATTATTCTTCTTCTCCTATTTCCGGCTGATGAACACGACGCATAATTACTTACGCATGGACAGTAAACCCCCTTACTGCTGCTAGCCACCTTTTTCTTTTCTTCCAGCTTGAAGAGATGGGCGGTAAAAATGTAAATGTGCTAACAATTCGTTATTTTTATGTTTGGCTTCTCGCGCCCGATGGTGGCAGTAAGTCTAAAACCCCGGTGTTAACTCACCCTTTTACTGATACTGCACAGCAACAGCTGAAGGTATGAGTTATGTTCTAGCAGCGATTTAGATATCATC
>KI423497.1:13851-28565 GCA_000473375.1 Anopheles culicifacies
GTATAAAAGAGTGACGGGTGGTAAATTCAAGACACGGTAACCAGAAATTGTAGCCTCTCGAGGTTGTAGAGCTACAGTAGAAGCAGAAAGATGTTTGAAGCTATAAACTAACAGAACATTTTGTTTATAAATATTCGATTTTCATCACTGAATTTTAAACTCTGCATGACGATATGATTTTGTAGTTATTCAACCCAACAAGAGCATTATTTCACGTTGATCTTTAAAAAATAGTACATTGCATAACCTAGCCTAGTAACAAAATCGTCATGTTTTCTCGCTCTGCGTAACTTACGATCAAACTTGCCAAAGTGAGGAGGTAATAGTCTTTCTAAAGTTCAAGTAAAGTTAATCAATGCAGATAAGTGTTGTTTTTGTAATCCATTTGATCTTCAAGTAATCCAGTGATCAAACAACTTTTACTCTTCCTTTTCAAAGTGCTGTTTTGGTTGAAAAATCGGTTAATGAACCCCATAAATTATAACCATATCAACCATAGTTGCTCCGCATCACAGAGCATACATACACCGCCATTTTATTCTGGTAATTCTAGGTACAAATTTAGTCTACATTTGCTCTGAATTCCAATATAATATACTCAGGCAAAAAGAAGCGCAATGATATCTTTTGTAATTCTTGTTAAGTAAAGAAGTCGTATTTATAGCTGGAGATTATAGCTTTTGGATAGTAAATAAAATTATAAATCCTGTTTTTGGAAACACGTTTGGCCACATTCCATGTACTCTGAGGCATTTTTATCTACATAAACATCCTTCTTCTTCTATGGTTTGCCCACAACACAATAGTCCGGGAACACTATGATGCAGCGTTCCGGACAGGATTTGACCTCCGAATCTAAAACATGAAGTGCCGTTTTCGTCTCCAATCTTCTCTTCTATTCTGAAAATTTTCACGGTACTTAAACTTGTCCGTAAGTTTGACAAGAAACATTGCAAGACTCTAAAGAACAGGAAAATCTTGAAATTATGAATAAATACTGAATTTTACAAACATTTAGGAGATGAGTAATGACAACGTTTGTTACGAATTATGCTATAATTATAGAATGTCGTTGACATTAATAATTGGATGGAGTTACTTTAACCTTAGTCCGACTGTTTTGTTGTCTTAAACACTCAAATACCAAGAAGCATGTTGTCAACTCCAAGAAATAAAGATGTGAGATACCTCAACATCTCACACTCTCTAATCAACCAACCTTCATTATTCGTTCTTCGTATTTCTTTCAATACATCAAGAGCAAAAAGAGTTGTCGTAAAAAAATCTTTAGAATTAAACCAAAATAACAGGAGTCGTGTATTAGAAATGGATGAAACATTCTGGAGCGTACGAGATTGTAGGATCCATCCTAAACATAGTTAGTAATATGAAGGTAATATGATATCTATCAAGAGTTTTGCCATTTGTCTATTTGTAAACTTATTTTTGCTTTTAAACTTCAAAATCGCATTACTAAAATATATTGAAACTTAATCGATAAAAGTAGTATCAATATATCAGTCAAAACCTCTAAACCATAGAAGAATCGTAAAAGAAGCAGATTAACAAAAAACAACACCAAAGACACAAGTAATTAAAGGGCACTTGTTGCCAAATTTACTTTCGCTTTTCCCAGTAATACCCGTTTCCTACGCCAATCTGTTCAACAAATCGAATCCATAATACGCTCTGACGTAAGCGTTGATTCTTGCACAACACACCAAAAGAGAAGCAAAAAGCTCACTACTCTTCTCTAATGTACCGTTTAAGTCACTTGCAACTCTAGACGACGTATTCGTTGGTTTTTGCTTCTTACTATTTATTTTCTCTCGTTGACGATAGACCGCCATCTCCGCCACAGATTAGGGTTACGTTAAAGGGGTGTGTGAGTGTTTTTTTTCACGGTTGACGGAACTAGGAAGTGTTCGCGTGTTGACGTGAAAATATTGCAAAAAAAAAGACTTCACAAGCATAAAAACATGAGCTCTTCACAAACACCTCAGCTAAACGTTGCTTAAACTGCAGCTTAATGGTGAATTGTACGCCCCTTCCCGGGGGCTGCGGTGTTGGTGCGTTACTAAATTTCTCACCGATTTCCAAAACACCAATCATAGCCGATATCCATACCACTACCGAGTGTGCGAAATGCGAGCTTGTAGTGAAACTTGATTATAAAAAAATGTATAACAACATACCCCATAATGGAAAGGTGTTCTGGAAGAGTTCTAATCGCTTTCATTCATTTATCATCGCGATCAAAATAAAAATGAAACCGATTGCAACTTCCCTCCATTAGCGTCCGTATTGTTCCCGTCATTATTGAGCTCTCGCTTTTTTTTTTTTTTGAAAGCCTAACAACGAGAAGGAAAATAAAAAATACCGGAGTATAATAAAAGAGCAAAAAAAAAAAACACATCCAGCATAAATTAGGTGAGTAGATCACTGGAGAAGGCGTCGCGAGTTTTTTTGTTTAGTTCTTCCTTTGTTGTTCCTCTGCGGTGTGTGCAATTACTTTTATTCTGGTTGAAATTTCATATCCGCGCACGCCGTTTGACCTTCTCGCATTAGTGCGGTGTACCGGCGTGGGGCGGAGCTCTTGAGCTATTTCGAGATCTCGTTCCATGATCGTGTCTTGGATCGTGTTGGGACTCACCAGCCAGGTTGTAAGAATTGGCATCACTGCAGGAAGGAGATACCTTCGGGCTTTGGGGCTGGGTTTTGATGTGCGGGAGACCAAATACTGCAAATCATCTCGCGAAATTAACGTGCGAGCGCATACAACCGCGTACCACGTGCACCTCGGCAGCTCGAGACGTGTTTCAGCTGTAAGGGTTAGAATTTCAAAAGAATTAGCAATGCGAGTGCGTGTGAGGAGGTTTTTTTTCTTTGTTTTGCCTTCGTTCCGTCCATACCAACTTCAAACGTAAGACAGCAAGGCTGCGCCGTGTGATGGATTATGATCGTGTATGGTTGATAAGCGCGAAGAGTGAAGAATATTCGGTAGAGGATGGCCCTCCGTGCGTTGAGCGTTGTAAAACAGCGGGTAGGTTACAGCGATTTGAGGTTGGGTTTTCATATGAAGATGCTTCGCTCGGTTGGAATTTCGCGAATCAACAGAAGCATGACAAGGTTCGGGAAGGAGGCGGAAGAAGTGGATGATTTTCTTGAGGGTGACCTTCAAGGCGCCGATTGACGTCGTGACGCAGCATCTGAGAAATGTTTTGATAGGGTTTGGTTGCCTGACGGTGTTGCAATGAAGTGTGAGTAGTTTGTTCGTGTGTTTTTTGTTATTGATAATTAAATCAGCATTTTTGTGTGCTGTTACTTTCCGTGTTTGTTTGTTTGGTTAGTTGGTTTGCAATGGTCGCAAGAAGATGCACGTGTTCTGTGAGTATGTTTTGTTAAATGATAATAGATTCTCGACAATTTCACAATTAGTCAACCAATCATTGTGGAATATTATGCATTCCTAAACAGCAATGAAGAAGATGGAAATTACAACATGTTTTACATATTTTTTTAACGTATCCTTTCTCTGTCTATCAAATTCTATTGTATTTATTATAATCAGCAATAAATTCCTTTTTAAAATAACTACAAAAGATAATGGGCCTTACGAAATAGAACATATTTATAATAATTTCAGTAGAACCGGGGCTCAAATCCCTAGAAGGCTGACTACTTAGAACTGCGTAGAATCAATAAGTCTCATAAGCCACAAAATGGCAGACACAACCAAATAGGTTTGTTAAGCTAATAAAGCGAACAGAACAATATGTTTGCTGGAACGGTCAACTTCAAATAACCGTTTATTGGGTGTGTGATTTGTCAATTGATTCTACTACGAGTACGGGTATTAGTCATGGCCAGATCTCTAGTTTGTTGTAGGAAAACTTGATCCAGAGCTGCTTCCAGTCTTCTTCAGGTTCAACTCCAAATGATTCGGTCCAGTCTTCAGTGGGATCTCCCAACATTTTGGACACGAGGACCATGGGATATGAGTCATTACGTGCCGCAGCAATCTTCTGGATTTGACGTCTGTTTGAATATCTCGCTAACTGTTGAAGCGACTGGAAGACCGATGTGATAACGGTGCCAGTGCTTTACCATGACTCAAAGCAAAGAAACCAGATCGTCAAGCTATTACCTTTCGAGGATGTAGTGCTACAGTATAAGAAGAAGAGGAAAAAGAAGAAGGATATTTGCCAAGTTCAAAGTCCAGGACTCTCGTGCCCGTAGAGAACTAGCTGAGACTTTGGAGTCTTCTGGATCACAGGAGTTTGTGGAGCCAATAATAGAGGCGATTCTCCTGAACCCGAGAAGATAATACCTAGATACCAGATCTCTTCTATCTCTTCGGCTCTGATCACCGTTCATTGATACTCGCTTTCTTAGTCCGATTTTATCACGGTCAGAGCTGCTAACAAGCAGGTACTTTGTATTCGTCGGACCCTACTTTTGGGGTTTGTAATAAAAATGATCATGTTGGTTTTAAGTTGTATCACCTTCTTCAGAATAGACTAAATTTCAAAAGTGACTAGTCTTTGTAAACGAGATAATAAGGAAGAGAGAAATAGAGAAATAGTTTAGATTAAACTTATTCCTCATGACCTATACGGTCATGCCGGTCAAATACCGTCTTACGAGACTTATTGTTACCAGGTATTAAGATTGCCCGTTTTATAATAAAACTAATGTTGAGTAAATTTTGAAGAGAGCATAGACAGTTGGTTACCTTCATTCTGTCCTCTGTCATCGTAAAGGAATTCTACAACTTTTAATTCCGGGTTAAAGCTGCTCATTAAACACGACCATATATGGCCGGTGGAGAGCGACGGCGGTAAGAATAAGATTCGACATGCCAAATTAACGCCATGATTAAGATGACCACTGTCACCAGTGCTTATTGCTAACAAATACACAAACACAATTCCCGGTGTCCCCCCTGGGGGACCGAAACATACGCAAAGTGGCTCTGCTTGTTCTCCAAATGATCTTCCCGGTCAACCGCTCCGGTTGTGTGCGGATGGTGCTTTCCCTTTGCGGACTGGGAATTACCTTGAGTCCACGAGGTAAACAATCGTATAATGGTGCTATAAAAATACACCAATACACTAGGACGGTCGCCAGCAGGGATTTTTTTCTTTTTCGTATCGTTTGCGTCGATTGGATGATGCGTGAATAAAATATATGATTCTCGCGAATGCTAATGATTTCATGTTCCGGGTGCGTCGTTTACGTGTATGTGTGTTGTTTTTGTTGCGTCTTCTAATGCTCTGCCCGGCTCATTTCTCATTCCGACCAACTTTTCTTGATTCTGCAAGGTTCTCGGTGGAATTTCTGGCCGATTCTGAAGAAAAGCCATTACCACATTTCGGCACCCAATGTTCGGTGGAGCGTTCGTTTCCAGCACTTTCCTTCCACGAACGGTTCTAGAATTTGTGGAGCTGAACCTGGTTTTTTTTTTTGCAACAGCAGCAGATCGTTCTTACACCCAGCACAAGCGAAAGGAAGACGGACCACGAATTTGGAGGGTTTTTTTGGTTCTTCTTCTCCCGTTTATTTGGTGCTGATGGGTGATATTTTTATCTTCTACCATGTTTGGCTTAATTCGTGAACCTTCTCCACCGGGTTCTTGTGGACAGGTTTTTTGGAGCATTGGGCACATTTGCCGCTTTCAGAACACATCTTGCCCGCAGGTTTGGTTTCGGTTCTTGGCTGCTGACGATGGTAACGATGACGGTTGAAGACGACTTTTTGGCTGGGGGGGAGTAGTTCGCAACATGCCAGGCAGAACCTTAATGTATTCACGTGGACCTTCTCTAGAGATTTTTTGGGAAACATGCCGACAGGTTCTGCTGGCCGTTGCGTTTCAGCTGTCCCTAGCTGGTGGTGTGTAAGCCCCTTTGATTGGTGACGGGGATGGCAGAACCAGTTCTGTTTGGTGGAAGACCACCAGCACCAGACCGGCATCGATTTGCACGCGGGGCGGGGGTTTCCGTGACGATTGGGGCCGTTTTTGTTTTGCCTGTTGTGCAACCCTTCTCCTATTGTGGCGATACTTGATTCCACAAGGTGGTTCGGTGATCGAAACTGCTGGTGGCAATTTCGTGGTGGCAGTATCGGGGTAATGGGGTTCGGGTTAAGCGAATTTTAATGAAATTCTCACGTGCAAAGCAAACGCGCCCCGCGGGAGAAGGCATTCATTGACAGCGTACAATAATCGATCGAGCTTGCAAATGTGCAACTCACATGTGTGCCAGTACCGGGACCGTACCACCATTGTGCACATTTATTAGGAATGCAAAAAAAACCGAACAACAAGAGACAAAAAAATAATTTGGAAAAAACAAGCCTAGAATAGATAAATTCTTCGCCTGTATGGTAATGGTTGTCCATTGATGTTCTTCGCCACACGGACACGGTGGGCGTATGCCCGGTGAGAAAGGTTAAGAAAGACTCTTAAAATGCTAAACAGTTCTAGTAAATAAAGGATAAATAACTCTAGCCATAACTGGTTCGGGCTCGGAACGAATCCCATAACTTGAGCGATATCAATTTGCATTAAAATTAATTCTCTCCAGCAGTGATTCTAGCCGATGCATGTGGAGAGCACCAAAGCAGAGCATGACAGTTCGAAAAAACTGTGGTAGATAAATTATAATGGACTTTGGTTTTGCCCCATGAATAGATAGATCGTACAAATGGCATAGATCGTCCTTAGCATCGCTTGACTAATGTTCCAGGATACGATGTAAACATTGCTCCAATTAATTTAGATTAGTGAAGCACTGTGCATCGGTGTTCTCTTATGGCCACGCTGTTTAGTGTCACCTGCATCTTGTACGTCATTTAGCAAGTGAAATGAAATTCATCCGATAAAGGTGATTAGATAATTTTGTTAAATATTTTAATGTATCCTGTTCTTCTTGGTCGAGCTGAAATCGTCTTAATGCAATTTATTGCTTTTTCTAGAATTATAGTTATGTTAGGAGTTTGCAGTTTAAACGAAGATAGAGAATTGATCTAAAATATAAAAATACTTACGGTATCGATAAACTGTACTAAATGAATTAGTCTTTTCAATTATAGCATGCTAAAGTGTAAAGGGCAAAATAATATTTTAATATTTTTAAATCCGTTTCCGGGAATTGGGGGTTGTGGTCAACTCAATGTTTAAGATTAGAAGTTGGCCGAATTCTGTCCTCACATCTCGGATATGCTTTATTTCTCGATACAGGGGTTTTAAGATGATAGATCAACGCCAGCGCGTTCGTAGAAAAACCCAGCGCATGACAGCTAAATTGTCGCAAGCGATACGACAAAGGCATCAGCCATAACCAAATGGAGGCACATGATAGCACAAACGCAGCGCATGTTAGTACAACGCCAGTGCAGCTGTGGAAATGACGTTGTGGTAACATGCGCCACCGTTGTGATATAATGTGCTTCCATTTTGGTATGGCTGATACTTTTGTCGTCTCTCTTGCACTTAGAGTTTAGCTGTCGTCCGTTGCGTTTTTTGACGAACGCGCTGGGATTGTTCTATCATCTAAAAACCCTGTAATCAATCTCTTACATCATGGCTATCAGCGTCTATTGATGTCCAAGAATAGTTTTAGTTTTCTTTTAGAACTTTGAAATGTTGTAAACAATATGTAATAACTGTACAATAAGTTTATGTAGTATTTTATACATTTGATTTTTCATATCTGATGCTCGTAGCTTGACAGTTTTTGTCTTTAATTTTTACTAATTCTTCTAAATTTTCTTTTTATTTTATTATTATTTTATGTTGCTTTTTCTATGTTATGACATTTAACGAAACTTCTCTTTTCTTATATTAAATATTGTTAACTTAATCACAGCAGCGATACCTGTTCTAACAATGCTTTTCATGATTACAACTCACTTTGTATTATTTACTTTTTCCATAGTAATTCTATGAAATCCTAATAATCCTAGTAATTCTACGAAATTAGTAATCCTAACATTTCTTCCAAGGCCCTACAACCTTTGGTGGTCTTGGACTCTCTTTTCTGGCTTCTCCTCCTGGTGGGTACCCTCCTGGTGGGTTTTTATACCAGTTGTGTAGTGTTAAATGTGTGTCGCTTACACATTCATCACTGGGTTGTCCTGAAATTGATTATATCAGCCATCAATATTTTTAAAAATCGTATTCATCTTTAATTTTGATGAGTTTTGCATATTTCTCTTGTTCTACGTCTAACTTGTGAATATTCAAGACGCGTTTTGTGCTCATTTCTGAATTTATTTTTCAAATTCCTATTGCTTAGTGTTTTTTTTAAGTAAGTTTAGCCTAATAAAGATTTTCTCAATACTAAATTTATATTTTATAATTCACTCCCGTGTAAACACACTTCTTCTTCTTCTTTGGCGTAACGACCTATTCGGTCATGCCTGCCGTGGTGTGAGAGCCCAGCGCCGATACAATCTCCCACCGGGCCGCCCCAAACACACATTAAGTTCTAAAAGCGTATGAATCATTGTTTATAAAAAAAGGCAGATTGCTATCCCTTTATGGCGTTTATTGAACTGCAATTTTGCATTAATTGATCATTTTTATTCTTTATTAGCGCTTCAAGCCAGCGATTACCATGCGTTCGGTGTTTCATCCATCAACAATTTGTTGAACGGTTGATAGAATATTAAACTGTATCTTACATTCGTCTGAGCACGATTAATATTCAAATTCCTCACCAATGCAATATGTTTCTCTTCTTTACTTACCTTCCTTCCTACACGTGTGTATGTTGCGAGTTTTACACGAGAACTTCCGAAGGTAACTGAACTGGCGCGATTGAGCAAATGCAACGGAGCTACCTGGCACGGTGTAGGAAATAATGAACAAAAATATGCTTTTGCCACATGGCAGTGCGAGTGTCCACCGCACTGTGTGGTTGTCCGAGTCTGCATGTGTCGGCGCCCGTTCGACAAGCGGTCATGTAAGCAAATAAATTAAAATTTGACAGATTTATGATAATCCGATTGCCAAACCGCTTATTTGCCAGTTTATTCGGTGGATGGCTTTTACCCGCTGGGGCACAGGACCACCACCACTGGGTTTTATTTTTTCTGTTTGCCTACCAGTGAGTTACCTTACCGACGACAGGTAAAAGGCTATCTTGGGGTTGGCGTTTTTCATTGGATATCATTCCGACCGCAAGCTGGCTTTCGGAGTGCACATGGTTCGCACGGTGGCGTAATGTGTTCCGTTTCGCACAAAAACCCTTTATTTCGAAGATACCGAGTCAGACAATGTTCGCCAATGTAGAATGGTGGCTGGGCTGTTGGATAGGTGTAAGATTCCGGAACTGGTATGGTTTGCATGATAGGTCGAAATACTTGGTCGCGTGTGAATTCATGTCGCAGTGTCTAAGGTGGAGAGTTGTTCCTCGACCAGGCCTAGCGAGTTGGCAAGAATTCCTGGGTGATGCATGAACATACCAGCCATACACGTTGTCGGTAATGTTACGGTGGTCAATACGGGGAAACATTCTGTGACTTATGTATTACCTACTGGAATTCACAAGCATGTTGCAACTGCTATAAAGCTTTTTTGTCTGAATGTTTGATTTATAACCATCACTCCACAGCAAACTCCCGGCTTTTATCAAACATTTGGCAACGCAACAAACAAGGAAAAAAACTTAAACAAATAGCTTTACAGAAACCACAGGCAGATATCTTCAGATACGACAAACGAATCAAACTTGTCAGACGCTCAAAACGCCATTCGAGAGGCAATTGGAACCGTATGTGTACTTAGCCCTCTCAGGGTCGTCTGTGGATTGCACCGCAGTTAAGATGACGCTCGTACTTTGTCAGTCGTTATTGTAAGGGGAATGTGTGTGTGTGTGTGTGTGTGTGTGTGAAAGGGGGTTTGCTTCTGTTTGTACAATCCATCAAGTGCACGGGGTAAATGAACGAAGTACACACAACAACAGTAGAAAAAAAAAAACGGAAAAGCGGATTTTTTGACATTTGGCAAGTTGTTTGAGTATGAGCACACAATATATAATTAAATCAATAAAGTCAAGTCATACAAGAATAAAAAATGGGCAATGTAATTTTATATTTATTGTGCAATACAATTCTTCTTGAGTGTTTTTTTTTTTAGTTGAGCTTCAACTAGAGAAGATCAAGCCAGCAACAGGTGGAATACAGCTTAAACGCTATGATTCAATATTTACTCGTCTATTTATCAGTTCTATGATCTGATTTGTAAAGAAAAGGCTTCTTTCGCTGTGGCGTACATCACACATCGACAGAGTTGTGATGCCATACGAAGAACCAGAGCAAACAGCTAAAGCATGAGAGCAGATAAATCTTGCGGGCCGGAAATGTGTGCTCCATCGGTTGCTTGTAGCAGCCCCAATTATTATCTCGCAATGTTTTGGTGCTCCGAATGTTGTGACTTATCATATCTTTATTTGACCAGTCATTGTACCCGTCATAACATGATAACGTCAATGTCTGAGTGGGAGCTGTTGGCAATCAGATGGGTACCGCATGAATGAAGGCTTGCGCAAAAAACAATTGCAACTGTACACGTTCGATTTAGTATCGCCGGGAAGGCTACAGTGGACGCAACTAATCTTGACGTGTTCCTGTGATTCAGTGTTTGGAAAAAAACCCCAAACGCCCCTAAGACACTTAAGTGTGACACTTGTAGAGGATAGTTTTCTTCATCCGGGGCTGGACGCTTTCCAGCACTTCGGCTTACGTCAAGATGGGCTGCACGGAATGGGTGGAAGCGAACCAAAAGAACAAACCACAAAGCAACGCAATAGGTGCAGGTGCGTGGTATAACGATAAGTGTTATTCTTGTTATCAACGACCAACCTACGATAAACGGGACCCATACAGTGCGATGCAGTGAAGTGTGTTCGTGTGAAGTGCATACTGTAAGACACGATGCAAGTGATGAGATCACATTCGAATCAAAACAAATCAAACGCGATAATATGGTTTTACGAGTCAGGAAGCCTTTTCATGATAAGATTCCAAGCGTAGCTCATTCATTCATTTCGGTTTAAGTTGACGATAAGCGACTGTCGTTATTTTGATGCCGTGTGTTCGTGTGCAAAGCAAAACGATAATAGAATTGTTACTCATCATTGTGGTTGATGTGTTGATAGCTGCGATGTGTCATGCATTAGCTTAACCATGCCCTTTGAATACTTCAAGGGGTTTCACCGAAGAAGACAAGCCGATCAAACTGTTTAGAAAATTATGTCTTCACACTTGTCCTGCAAGTTTCCATTAGTATATTTTGTTTAGTAAAATTGTGATGATTCGATTTTTTGAATAATTCTGATTATGTGAAGAATCATGATTCCTGAAGATTGACGATTCAATGAATATTTTAGATCTTCTGATAATTCTTGTTTATCTGATGACTCAAAATTCTTCGATGATTCATTAAGCTCTTAAAATCCTAATCTCTGAATGCTTATTATGCTCCAAAGATTTGCAATTCGCTAACGAATCAAGCAATTTTATAAATTCGCGATTATCTGAAGTTTCAAAATTCTCTTAAGATTTAAATGTTTCTGAAGATTCCTGAAGCTCTTAAAATTCATTGATGTGAATTGTGATCATACCGCGCCTTGTTTACTTGTGCGATGAGACTCTACAACGGTACCGCTGTAGAGCTCTACAATAGTACTACTGTTGTAGGGTGGCAAGCGTAGGACGACGCTTATAGCAACAGTTACGATGGCGACGGAGGAAAATGGGATAAAATAGGACCGAAGGAGGCGCCTTTGGGCTCTCTCGAACACTAACCACCGAATAAAGCACTAAATGTGTGATTTTATAATTCTTTCAATATCTACAAATTCATTCGGTATTAGTTCTTTTCACAACATTCATGGTTCTGTGAAGATTCATGATTCTCTTGTAATGTAATTTTTTCCTGAAGACTTCGTCAGATTCTCTACTAAGTAGCGTTTGAGATTGATTTAACTTTTCGCCTCAGATACATAATTATCGTAAGATGCGTGATTCTCTAAAGTGCATGATTCTCTGATTATCTAAAGATTGATATTAATCCTAAGATTTATGATTCTCTACAGATTCACGATTCTTTGAAGACTCATGCTACACTCTCCAAGATTAATGAAGATATCTGGATTCACAATTCTACGAAGATTCTTGATTCCTTTAATATTCAAATCTCTCTGATGAATAATTACGATCTAAACATTCATAATTCTCTTGAGATTGGAGGCCACAATAGCAATTATCCTAAGACTCATAATTCTCGTAATGTTTGTGGTTTTCTTTTATGCCAATGATTCTCTAAAGTATCAAAAATATGTACAAATCACGATTGATATAAATCAAGTAAGGTCCAAAATTCTCTTTATAATCACGATTCTTTGAAGATTAATAATTCTCTTACGACTCATGATTCTCATGGAAATTAATGATTCTCTGAAAATTACCGATTCTCTGCGAGTTTATGATAATTAAATGGTTGATATTACTTCTAAAATTTACGATTATCTGAAAATTCCTGATTCTTTGGAATCTTAGGTGGATAGTGGATAATTTTAGCATACGGGGAACACACTTCCGAGAGGCGTTGGCATCGACCCTGTTGTGTGAAAGACGGAAGACATACATCTTTTTGAGAATAATTGCATGATTTAGTAGAGTGACTTAAACTTTTCACTGGAACTCTCATCTCTTCACTAAAGATTTACATGCCAGTATCCACACCTACCATAATATTCTTATTTTATTCGTCCAGGAGTGTTAACGCTGCTTGCCACTGGCATGTACCATGCCGGAACATTATACGATCCGGGATATAAAAACCACGAATGGACCTACAACCGATCGGACTCGGCCATCCTCGTCACGTTGTTACTTTTCCACATTTCGGCTATTCTAGGTTCTTTTACAGGATGGTTCCTAATCGAGCGTTACACCAAAAAACAAATCAATGTAAGTGTTGCCTAGTTGGATCAGGAGTTCCATATACAATATTTAGCAGCTACTAAGAACGCTTGAACTCTCTGCTTATTTTCTTCATCAGTTTGTGATAATATCGTTCGTTGTTATTGGTTGTACCGTAAGCATCGCCTTGTCCCACAACCTAATTGGTATCGCATTTGCCCGTGCCCTGATGGGGATCGCACATGGTATGGCCTACCTGGTGGTGCTGATACACGGTGGTGAAATACTGATCAAGGAGTTACGGGGCGTTATTATGGCGTCGATTAACTTTTGCATCATTTCCGGTGTGCTGATCGGTGGCGCTATGAACACGGTGAAGGTGGAAGCTTTGGAGCCGTACCAATGGCTGGGAATTATAGGATTGGCTTACATGCCAATAGCGTTCTTCCTGAACCTTATCGTCTGCTATGAATCTCCGGTGTTTCTAATGAAGCGTAACCTCGATTCGGACGCGATCCGTAGTATGATGAAGCTACGCAACGAGTCCTCCGAGACGTGGGAAATTCGTAATGAAATGACGGAATTCAAGACGATGCTATCGGAGGATGCGTCTACAACGCGATCGATTTTTCGCGATGGAAACCTCCGGCCGTTGGTGCTGATCGCTCTCGGTAAGATCGCATCCGTGCTTTCCTTCAACTATGCCGTCAACAGCATCAAAGTGAACGTCATCGAGGAAGTTTTGGATATTAATGAAACCAACGCACGCCTTTCGATCATCATTGTCACGTCGATAAGAATGATAGTCGGCATGTGTGCCATGTTTCTGGTCGATGTGCTTGGAAGGCGAGCGTTACAGCTGGTGTCCATTGTATCTACTGGCGTGATACTGGTGGCGATCGGTATCGCCTACATAGTAACCGATTCGATCACACCCGACCTAGGTATGGCCATTTTCTTGGCATGTGAAGTGGGTGCTTCCTTGGGTCTTACCTTCATACCGGACGTACTCTGCTCGGAAGCGTTCAACACGAAGAAGAAAGCGCTTTCGATTGTTGCGGTACAGGTGCTGGAAAACGTGCTCCATGTGGCGGTGTTTGCGGTCGTCTTCAAGTGGGACTTTACTGTGTCTGATCGCTACGGTGGAACGCTTCTGGTCGCTGGTCTACCGCCGCTGGTCATCGGTTACATGCTGTACCGGAAGCTACCGGAAACGTCGAAGATGTCGTTACGGCAGGCGAGGATTGAGTTTTACAAACGAGAAGGTATTGTGTTTGGTGGTAGCAAAAATTCAGTTGAAGTGCTCTATGATTGATTTAGTGAGCGATTATGCTGTACGTGATTAAAGTAAATGTATAATAATACTATTTACTATTTTAGATATATGTAGTACAGCATAACGTTGAGAATGATGAAGAAAGAAAATAAGAAATTATTGGGAAAGAATTTGGGAGCGTTTCTCTACCTGGTTTTCATTAGGGGTACCTGAGCTGGCTTGAGCAATGGGATTAACTTTAATATATTTTTCTTATTTACTTACAGCCAGTCTTAAGTAAGATGTAAACCCTGTATGTGCAAAGCGTACACTAAGTGTTCAGTTCAGTTTTCTAGTAAACTGCAATGAATTGAAGTCGCTAAATATATTTTAAATTCTAATTTAGAACTAATAAATGTTATTTCAATCTATTCCGAAGTTAAATCAAACACGGTTTCAATATTCATTACATAAATATAGTGTATGTGTAGTGATCAGTTCATTCACAGCAAAATGATTCGTTGGATTG